>OZ005656.1:57761679-57946679 GCA_963930645.1 Salticus scenicus
CTGATTAAAAAATATACTATATTGCCTTCTTTTCGGTTGATGACGTCATTCTCTTTCATGTTCTGACAGGTTTCTGTGTTGTTCCTTTAAGAAAACTCTCCCTCCGTAACATGTCTTGACAAGAAGTCCAGATTGCCAACGGATAAAAAGAAACTTTACCCCCGTCATCTTTCACGATCAAGCAACCAACCAACCATTACGTCCCTTCCGGTTTCATCCCCCATTCCCCCTTCCATCACATGTCTTGACAAGAAGTCCTGTTTGCCATCGGATAAAAGGAAACTCTATCCCCGTCATCTTTCACGATTAAGCAACCAAGCAACCGTTACGTCACTTCCGGTTTCCTCCCCCCTCCTATGACGTCACTTCCGTCCCCCAAACGGCGCGGCTTACTACTGACACTATTTGAAAAGTATAATACGAAATGCTAATAAGTGACTACTAATAAGATAAAATGTACTAATAAGATAAAAAATACTATTAATGTAAATAACAAGAAAAATTATTTTCTTTTGCTAAGATTGTTCTTCTCGTAATTTATTTTTTTCTTTTAGATTTTGATGATTTTCTTTTCAATTTAAAAAAAAAAAAAGATAAAAAAAAAATAATAATAAAATAAAGATTTTTATTTTTTTAGTGTTTTTTAAGTATTAAGCCTGGAGGTTACTCACAAGTTCTTTATTTCTTTCTTTTCTGTTAGTATTTTTATTTATTTATAATTTTTATTTTTTAGTTTTTAGTTTTACCTTACGTTATAACTTATTCAATTAGTAATGAATTTTTTATTTGCGTATTTTTCCAATTTTAATTCAAATCCTTTCAATAACTTTAAAGTATTTCTTTTGTATTTTAAACTTTTAGATGGTAAATTTTTATACCTTGTCGCGTTCATTCGGTGTTTTTTTTTTTTTTTTTTTTTTTTGTGAAGATTACATTTGATTATTTCGATTAAAAACATTTATTGCATGTATTGCCTTTTTTTTCTTCAATTTACGATGTCTGAATGCAATTTTATTCTTTTACATCATTTAATCTTAAGATGTCAAACAAACATTTAAAAAATCAAATCAATTAATCGTTATTACACTGTTGTGAATATTCTCTTCAATGTAGAGTTAAAAATCTAATTTCTTTATTCAAAGTGACAATAAAAAATTCTAAATTATATTTTTCTTCTCTTCTATATTCATTAAATAAACTCATTTTAAAGTAATCCCATTGCATAAGATTTATAACAACATAGTACGTATTTTTCTGTAAAAATCTAAATTGTGTCTAATTTTTGCCTTTTCTTCAAAAAAGGTAATTTCCGAAAACAGTATAATTTTGAAATTTATATATACATTTCTTTTTCTTTTACCCACAAAATAATTGAATCTCAATTCTCAGTCTTTGAATCTCATAAAGATTAACATTGTAATAAGTATTCTTTCTTTCTTTTTTTTTTTTTTATCGATATAAGACAGAGATAACATAAAATAATACGCAATTGATTTTCATTATTTCTGACAAATGTGAAGGTTTTAATATCATTCATAATACATTAGATGTAGAATAGTTTCTATTTTAATGACACGCAGAAACCAAGTAAAAATAAATCAAATTGGGAATAGGTTTTACTTTTGAGCAAAAAGAAACTGATACAAGATAATAGAATTACATGGAAAATAAGACTTAAAAATCTCATTTAAAAGTCTCGCAGAATTAAAATCGATCTTAGCATTTAGTATTCTACTTAAAAACACAAGATTCATAGTTAAAATTACGCAAAAAATCTTTCTTAAGAAGAGGAGTTTTTTCTCCAGGCGGGCTTTTTTACATTTACATTATTTTAGAGTAAATTATTAAAAAGAATTATATGTAAAGAGAAAGCCTAAATTGTACAATAGAAAAAAAAAAAAAAAAACATTTTAGAAAGGTATATTACTATATATTTACCCTCTTTGTTAAAAGAATTTGTCAATACCTTTAAAACAAATGGTTGGATCATATATATGTGATATCTTATACACAATTAACAGTTTTATTTTCCTTTTTACCAAAAAAAATAATATATATATATACATATATATTACTTTAGATATTATCTATGGTGCGCAAAAATTGATTTTTCTTCGAAATTTTTCTTTATACTTCTCTGAGATGAATATCGCTTGCATTCGTCATGAAAATTACTTTAATTAAATATTAATTGTAATAAATAATTTTTATTACATGAATTTGTACAGGAAAATGTAACAGAAAGTTTTTTAATGAACGCAACATTCACATAAGAACAAATTAAGATGCAAATATGATCATATTAAAATATTCATTATAGTTAAACGTTTTTAGTGCTGGTCATAATTTGATTTTACGTGGCGTAAATAATGCTACTATTATTTATAAATTTGATATAGATATTAAAATTGTTCATTGCAAGAAATATCTGAGTTATAAATTTAAGCATTATTATATCATAATGATATTGTTCATGCTATTTTTTCGATATAAATACATGAAGGATAAAATTAATAAAATACAAGGTTGCCAACATTTTAATTTATTCTGGAGCACTTTTAGCTTTTTATTTTAAGAGTAATTTTTTCATTTTTTATCGTAGATGTATATTGTAGAAAATTTTTCTATAAATAAAGTGGTGCGAAAAAAAGGCGGGGCTAAAAGTTTTTGTGGAATAAATTAAAATGTTGGCAACCCTGTAAACATTATAGACGATTAATTTTCGTAGTCATTAAACAACCGTTGCATTTAAAATCTAGTGGTGGATTTTGAATAAAAAATTTGCAAAATCTTGTCAATATTAAACATATATTCCATAAAAATGTTAGTACCCGCCTTTTTTTCACACCAGTCTCTTTTTAGAGTATTTTTAATTTTATTTACTCGTAGTTACTTTCATTGGCTTTACTTAAAGCTATAAATAAAGTTGTGCGAAATAAAGGCGGGGCTAAACCTGCTGCTGAATAAATTTAAATGTTGGCAACCCTTAAAATATTTTCCAAGTCATACTGTTATCATATGCTTTCTATAAATAATATCTGCTCATGCTTTAACATAAAGAAACAAAAAAATGAAACAAGAATTAAAAGGGAAGGAAGGATTAGAAATATAAATACTGTTAAAATTACTAATGCAATACATCTTACCAAATAATAAATCTGTAAATACATCGATTTTGTATAACACAGTGAACTAGTTTCTTTGAAATATTTCCCTCTGTCATCATGATTTACGTCCGTGTATGTATTTAGTTATGGATGTCCCAATTAATCGAAACGTAGATTTATTTTCTTGACTTTTGCAAATATATATTGCATCACATTCTTTTTTTTTGTTCTTCACCTTCTCTTCTCCTTGCCACCTCGGGTGCTTAGAAACAGTATGTTGTCATAAAATGTTCATTCAAATGATTAACTATTGAAATAGCACAACATCTAGGTTGTTTCACGAAATAAGTGAATCGAACAATACAATCAATTAATATTCAATATCATGTTTTTTTTTCTAGACGTTTAGATGCAGGTCCCCTAAAACGTCATTCATGAACCACTGCTGTCTATAAGTATTAAAAAAGAAAACATTATAGGTTTAAATCTCTTGCTATAGTTTACTGCTTTTACTTATGAAATTACCATGAATGATTAAATAATTTTTCTGTTGCCGTTTTTTCATCTCTTTTGTGTATCTGACAAAGGTCAAAAGAGTTCAGACAGAGTTAAAAATTTAACGTTAGTGATAATTTTTGTATATTTTGACTAGATATTATAAAAAAGCTTTCATTTATTCCTTTATTTAATTTATTTTTAAAAAACTTCTAAATGAAAATTATGGTATTTATTAAGGATTATATATATATATACATATATATATATATATAATCCTTTTTTAGTAAAAGAAAAGGATAAAAACGAAGAATAGACAGTCAAATAATTCACCAAAAAAACATATACAGGCCAAACAAAGTAACTAGATATCTTAAATTGATTTAATTTTTAAGATTAATAATAGTACTTAATTTTTAAGACTACAATACCTGTTGAAAATTAAATAGCACCGGGTAATAAGATTCTGAAGAAAAGAAAGTTGACACTAGGATATTACGTTAAGGGGAAAAAAGACAACAATATTATGAAATGAACCTATTAATTTTGAGATGAGGAAAAGAATATCGGGCAAAAACAGAACAAAACCGAACTTTTGCGTAAAAGCTCATAATGCTATAAGATGTTTTCAAGTGCTATCCTCATAGCATTGAACGAAGAATTGTAGGTTTTCTGTAACTGATATGCATTTTAGCAAAATATCAATTGATAGCACGAACCCACAAGAAAAATAACCTGAAATGAATTAGATGAAATAGTAACAAAATATTTTTCAGAAAAGTAAAAACAGAATACGTTCTAAAAACACATCATGCACTTTGAATTAATAATGCAATCATAACCAAAACCTTGAAGAAAAAATTATCTTGAATTGAAAGAGATGTGATTTAGACTTTATTTAGCCTGATATTGAAACTAAAACTATAAAAATCAAAATCAATACACGAGCCATAAATACTGAATTCATAACACGATATATATATATATGTATGTAGAGAGAAAGAGAGAGAGAGAGAGAGACTATTAGAATATTATACATTATTGTACTCAAATGTTGTACAAAATAAACATAACTATATAATAAACCAATTTTTCTTTTTCTTTTTTTTATTCATATTTAGTTTTGCATTAAATAATTCTTTGCTTTAATTCATATATTGTGAAACAAGAACAAAAACTCATGCAGTATGCATTGATTATTAACATTTTCCAACTGTACGTATTTATTGAAAAACATTCAATGTTGTTTGCCTACGTTATCAGACAACGGACAGACAGAAGAAATGAAAGACTAATGCATTCATAACCACTCTTAAACATTTTTGAAAAGGGTTAAAACTGCTTAACGCATAAGAAAATGCAACCCCGAGATTCTAATTGCATCCCTTAATGTATCCGAATATTTTAGCATTGCCCTGTAAATCTGAAGGTTAATCATATCAAATTTTATGCAATACATTCTTTCAGCATATTAACAATAAATGTCAATTTCTTATGATTTTTTCAGTATAAAGTTACTTAAATGTGATTTATAAAAATATCTGTCTGAAATGAAATGCATTGATATTTTCTTGGATGTCCATGTACACAAACCAGCGTTACAAGACCTATTAAAGCAATTTTTAATAGGAAACATTCCATAGTGAACTTGAATAACATATATCAATTATTAAAATTTTTGAAAATATTTACTGACGATGTGAACGGGCCAAAGAACAGATAATAAGATGGACAATCGGACAGACGGATACACAAATTGAAATAGTATTCACAGTTAAAAAACATTTAGAAAGCGATAAAAGCGTTTTGTATAATCGAAAATGCAATTCCAGCAAATTTCGAATAATAGCCCTTAATGAAACTGAATATTTCCATGTGGCCCTGTAAATCTAATGCTAATTATACTTTATTCTATAGGAAGCATTTTTTTGTGCATATGAATAACATATTTTAATTTCATTAAGATTTGTGCAAAGTAAAGTTATTAAAATTTGGTTTATAGAAATACCTCTCATAGAAAGCAATGCTATGGAATGCTTTTGGGTGCCCTTCTATACAAACCAGTAATGGTTTGTATACGCACTTCAAATAAAGGAGTCTTAAAGTAAGACAAAAAAAAAAGTCTGAAAATACATTTCAGACACGTAAATGTCTTAATATGAAGCTGAGAAAAAATATATATCTTAATTTAAGACACTTTTGTGTCTTAATAAACTGTTGTTGCACATGAAGTGATATAAAGTGTCTTAAAAAAGGAATATGTCTTAAAATAAGACATTTAAAATGTCTTTAAATAAATCATTTAATATTTCATCGTTGACAATTCTTAGTGGCGCCATCTTTCAATGGAAATCAAAATCATCTTCGTCGTCTCGTTTTTTTTCATATCAAGATGCAGTTTTAATACAATGATAATTTTTTTTTAAGAATTTTTTATCTTAGCAGCAGAAAAAATACGTTTTTAAATTGAAATTATAATGAAAATATCAAAAATTTAAATTTCTTTTTTGAAACAATAAATAAATAAAAATTATTTTTCAGGAAGTGTTTCTATTTATGAGATTTTTCTGAAAATCATGTCAAGTCAGAAAGGCTAGTCATATTTTTCTCCTAGCTTGAGACTTTTTCAATTCTATTAAGTGGAATAACTTAAATATGTCAAATTTCAATAAATAACAAATGCAAATACTTATTTTAATTACTATTATTTAATTAAATATGCTATCTACATTTTTGTTCAAATAAAGCTTAAAACAAGGAAATAAATTACAAAAATCACGTTTTTTTAAAACGTTAATTTTAGATTTAACATAACAAATATGCATAAATCGTAAATGACGTTACCTTATTTGCGAGGAATTTTGCTTGAAATACTTAATAAAAAAACATATTTAAGAGCGAAAATAATTTAGTTAAAAAAAAAAAATCGTAAATAAATATGTAAATAAAAATATTACTTTTTAATTAAAGCTCGCTCATTTAATTAAATGAAAAAACATTAAGATGAACTTGCAGCGAAGAATAACTTGCAGCTAATAAAGCGAATTTCTAACTAATCTTACACAATTTGCAAATAGCTGTTTTTTTATGTCTTTTAATTTAAAATTCTTTCCTTTAACATTTTTACCTGCACCTCGATGTAATACAAAACTTTTTTGGTTTTCTCATTCATATGCATTTTTTTTCCCTTTAAAATAACAGTTTATAAAAACAAATCGTTTTCAAAACAGTCTGAGGTTTTAATACATTTGCTTATATTTTACAAAATTTTAAACCTCTACATATAAAATTTAATATAATTAATACATAATGAGTTATAAATTTAATCTCGATAGTAATTATAATATAATATTACAAATCATTCGCGAATATTACTGTATATATTACCAAAAAATTCTGCGTACCGTCGTGGCGTGATTGGCAGGAACGATTGTCTGCGTTATCGAAGATAGTGAGTTCAACTCCAGGGATTGGAAGTTTTTATTATTATTATTATTATATTTTATTAATGCTCTAGAAATTTATAAAATATATTTTAAACAGAAAATCAGAATCACACGGCACCTTTATTTATTTATTGAAAAGCCTTAAAAATGACAGAATTTTTAAGCCTAATATGGCAGTGCTTTTAAATGTAACTAGTATGTTGTGGCCACCACAAGACTTTCTTCTATATTTTCCTATATAGGGGAAAGTTTGATAAAACGGGATAGTCTGACAAAACGGGATACGTCGTCTAGGGACCTGTCCAGTACTGCTATCGAGCGGACGACGCCAGAAACTTGTTCTCGGCCGTCATTACACCATTCTCAGTTCGTCCCGCCTCGAAACCACTAGTTGATGGAAAGTTGTAGCTCTTAGAACTTTTTTACTCTGATTTCTTGGCACTTTCTACATTTACTTGCGTTGTTTTCTAGATTATACTGTCTACACATATGGGAATACAATTCCGATGAGTATTACATTTGATTAAGCATTTATTAACAAACATTCTCATGTGTAGTCTATCTAATTTTCCTTTTACGTTTAGGCGTCAGCCATGTTTGTTTTGAAAGTTGTCGGAGTTGGACAAAACGGGACACTTATAAGTTGGATAAAATGGGATACAGATTTTTAATGCCGTATATTCGTCCCTTCTATGTTTGTATTTCCTCGAGTGAAGGAAAACCCACGACGCATGGATGATGCTTTCCCAGTATCATTTTCAGTGCTTCACAAGACAGGCTGGATCACGAAGGAGACCTTCATTGTTTGGTTTAAAAATTTCGTAGAATTTTCCAACCCAGCCCAAGAGAAGCCAGTGCTGTTGCTACTTGATGGACACAACAGTCACACCAAATGTTTGGAACTTGTAAATTGGCAAGAGAAAATAATGTAACCATCCTAACCTTCCCCCATATACAACTCATCGCCTTCAGCCCCTGGATGTCAGTTTCATGGCTCCACTGAGCACGTATTACGAACAAGAAGTTCAAAAGTGGCTGTTCAACCATCCAGGTAGGTGCGTCACAATTTACGAAGTTGCAAAACAGTTCAACGCAGCCTATTCACGGGCAGCTGTTGCAGAAACTGCCGTTAAAGGGTTTAGAAAAACTGGCTAAAGTCCTTACAATCCTGACGTCTTCCCAGATCACTTGTTTGCACCCTCTCTCAGACCTGCAGCAAGATCCTCCAGGCGTTGGGCACCAGACTGATATGAGCAAAGACCAAGATCAATATTCAACTTCTTCAAGGGACATCGTAGGAGTAGACCAACCAACAAACTTTTTAGGAGACAGCCTATGTCCAGACCAACCTGCAACATCCTCAGGAGAGAAAGAATTAGAACTCTCTTCTTTTCGACCTAAGCTACCATTTTTCATCTCTCCAAATTTTGTTCTGCCTGTACCTCAAGTAAAAGGGCCTCGCCCAGAAAAAAGGTATAATAAGAGAAAGAAGAAAACTGTAGTAATAACATCATCTCCATATAGGAATAAGTTAGAAATGAAAGAAAAAGAAAGGACGATTAAACTACAAGAAAGAACCAAGAAAACTGAAGAAAAGGCTGCTAAGAAATCCCTCTTAGATATTCCAAAAAAGAAGTTTGTAAGAAAAGGAAATGGAAAAGAGGATGAAAAAGAGCTACCAGGTACAGCCAAACCTAAAAGTAGGCCTACAAAAGAAATCAAAGGAAAGCCTAATCCTGATGATAAAAGTCAAAACATAGAAAAGTTTAATATACCTTCAGCAAGCAGCCAAGAATACATGTCGTCATCGTCTGAAAATGAAACAGAGGGAGGAGAAACCTGCATATTTTGTAATGCACTGTACGTCGACTCTAAGGCTGGTGAAGGTTAAATACAATGTTCTGGATGCCAAGAATGGGCTCACGAAGCGTGTTCTAATGTCGACGAAGAGGACGACACCTTTATATGCGACTTTTGTTCTGGTATAGGCCTAAATAAAAGGTCTTCTTTCCCATTTTGTAAATAATAAAAAACTCCTAAAAAACTCTTATTTTAAGTCTCTGATTACTGAAGACATTGTTCTTTCAACCAGAAATTTCGCTTTACATATTTTTGCCAGTTAATTATGCTTTTCAGTTAGTTTTACACAAAAAATTAAACATTGTAATCCTTATCCCGTTTCGTCCAACCCAGGTATGCTAAAACAGGATGTGTAAGAGTTTGGTAAATATATTTTTTTACTATTTCGCAGTCATTAAAATTAGTTAAAACTATGTTTTTTGTGTGCTTCAATAAATGTTGTAGTTACACAAAAAATAATGTGTGATTTTCTTCAACACATTTTTCGTAGTAAAAAAAAACAAGAATTGTACCACGTTTTGTCCAACTTTCCCCTACATATTCAATCAGTAACAATAAAAAAAAAAAAAAAAAAAAAAAAAAAAAAAAAAGATTTTTTTTTTCTTTTTTTTTTTTTTTGTTAAAAGTAATACATATTCAATCAGTAACAATATTATTATTATTATTATTATTATTTTTTGTTAAAAGTAAAAAAAAATCGATAGCTTTGTTTTAAATTATCACAGATTTATGGTTCAACCATTCGTTTTAAAGGTATTGACAAGATCTTTCGGAAGATACCCATCTTGAAAATTTACCCTCCCGGGGGGGGGACCGATAACCCCACATGCACAAAATTTTTTCCCTAGTTATCTATTGTTATTATCAACGAGACCTTTCGAAAGATACCCATCTTGAAAATTTACTTCACCGGGGGGGGGGGGTACTTCCCTCCCAGGGGGGGGGGAACCGATGCCCCCACATGCACAGAAATTTTTTCCTAGTTAACTATGACTATTATCAATAACTCATATTAATTTTACAATCACAAATTAAAAATAACTCTCATTATGCACATTTATACGAAATTTTATCCTATACTGCCATGTTAAAAATTTAGAAAACATGCAATCACAGTGCCACCTGTTGAGCTATTGATCCCAAAATGTAATCAGCACCAGTTTATGTCGGGGGACCAACTAAATACCAAGTTTGGTTAAATTTCGGTAAAAAAAAAAAAAAAAAAAAAAAAAAAAAAAACGATATATATATATATTTTTTGTTAACAGTAAAAAAAAACGATAACTTTGTTTTAAATTATGATTTATGGTTGAACCATTAGTTTTTAAGGTATTGACAAGACCTTTCGAAAGATACCCATACCTTGAAACTTTGCCCCCCACATGCACAAATTTTTTTTCCTGGTTAACTATTACTATTATCAACGAGACCTTTCGAAAGATACCCATCTTGAAAATTTACTTCCCCGGGGGGTACTTCACCCCTAGGGGGGGGCACCGGTGCCCCCACATGCACAAAATTTTTTTCCTAGTTAACTACTACTTTCCTAGTTAAGCATCAATAATTTATATCAATTTTACAATAACAAGTTTAAAATAACGCTTATTATGCACATTTATACGAAATGTTGTCCTATACCGCTATGTTAAAAATTTAGAAAAAATGCAATTACAGCGCCGTCTGCTGGGCGATTGATCCCCAAATCTAATCAGCATCATTCCATGTCAGGGTCCAATTATATACCAATTTTGGTTCAATTTCATTCATTGTTTATGAGATACGGTGAAAAATACGAAATTTTGCGATCACAGCGCCACCTGCTGGGCGATTGATCCCCAAATCTAATCAGCACCATGCTCTGTCAGGTTCCAACTATATACCAAGTTTGGTTTAATTTCATTCATTGGTTCATGAGATACGGTGAAAACACGAATTCACAGACACACAGGCAGACAGACACACACACACACACACACAGAGAGACAGACAGATAGACATTTTGAAAATATTATCAATTCGTGTTCAGGACATTCCAAAACGTGTAGATCCGTCAAAAAACGGAGGTCGAAAATTTTCGCGAATCCAATACTTTCCCTATATTACATATAGAAGAAAGTAAAAAAGATGACAGTGTTTTAAGACATTTGCAATGCCTTAATTTCAGATGCAGAAAGTTGTCTTCAAAAGTAAGACACTTTTATCTCGCTTGAAAAATGACCATTCGTTTAAGACACTTTTTTATCTGAACTTAAGACGTTTTCATTTGCAGTGCAGGGACTCCAGTAACTCCATTTTCAATAGGAAACATTCTATAGTGAATTGGGATAACATATTTCAATTTCATTAAGATTTGTTTAAAGTAAAGGTATTAAAATATAGTTTATAGAAATACCTCTCGCAGAACACAGTGCTTTGGAATACTTTCGGGTATCTCTGTACACAAACCAGTAGAGGTATTCACTCCATTTTCACTAAGGGACATCCGATAGTGAACGTGAATAACATATAACAGTTTCAAGAAATTCCATGAGTATTTACGAAAGTTAGAGCGCGGACTGACAGGCAGATTGACAAACAGACAGACAAACCGCTGTCATTAACCCTTTTCAGCCTTGCTGGAAAATTTTAAAAATTGAGAAGAACAAATTTTGAAATAATTTGTATCTTTCTAAAATACTGGATTTTATTTTGCACTTTAAGTATTGCTTTTTAAAAATTTCTCATAACTAAATGGAGAGACAGACAGATTCTTATTTTCTTTATTTTTGAAAAAACAAACAAGATATTTCACATAATTTTACGTTTTTTTTCCACAAGGTCGTTTACCTAGACATAAACTGAACAAAATAAATTGCTATTTTTGATTTATCCAAAGCACGAATGCTACATTTATACTTTAATCAATAAATGTTCTTTTACATGAAAGTATGTTCTTTTTCGTGACACATTCCTTTCAATTTTTCCATATCCCATCTCAATTTAAAACAATACGTACTTACATAAAAATTTGATAAAATATTAAAAAAAAAAAAAAAACTATGAAAGCAATCATCTGCGTTTAAAAATAAAATCTTTACGTAGGTGTTGGCTTCATTCTAAAAAAGAAAAAAAAATATTTTTTTCTTTTCTTTTTGTTATCAATCATACCTTTTGAAGTAGTAGAAACAATTAAAAATATTTTCCACTAAAATAATATGCAAGTATTGCAATGCTTAATTAAGTATATATATATTTTTTTCTATTTTAAATAATTATACATTGTTACTCACTTCTATATTCAATAGAAGAAAGTACTGGTTTCGTAAAATCTTCAGTTTCCGGTTTTTGCTGAATCTACACGCTGTAAAAAATCCAGAACATGATTTAACCATTTTTATCAAATATCCATCTGCCTGTCTCTGGGTGTGTGTGACAAAATTTTTGTGGAGACTGTACCTCAAGAACTACACCACACAGAATTGCATATAAATTGGTATGTAGTTTCACCTTGACCTGATTAATTACCTATCAACTTTTCGCGTCAATCGCTCAACAGGTGGAGCAGTGAATACAGTTAGTTTAGTTAATCACTGTACGCAGTTTAACATACAGTGATTGCTAAAATTTAACTTATGGCTATACCTCAGGAACTACTGCCCAAAATTTCATATGAATTTAAATGTAGATGCAGCTTGATATAAATTAGTGCCTATCATTTTTTAGTATCAATTTCTCAAAAGATGACGCTGCTATACAGCGATTCCCTTTAGTTCCGATTATTATTATAATTTTTTATCATTGCGTTTTTTCTTAGTACCTATTTTGATTATACTTTTTAATATTACGTTTTTTAGTCAATTTATGAATTTACGACAATAGTTCATATTCTATTTATACTTTCCAGTATTGCTAGATTTATAATAACGCTTACAAAAAATGTAAAGATGTAACATTAAAATTACATTTTTTCTATAAAATGATCTATTCAGGCAAATAAGAAATGAACTGTATCCGCGTGCTGAAATATTGCGCATATATTTTAATTAATTTTTACACTCACGTATTTTACTTTCTGGGGGCAGTGTTAAATAATAAACCGCTATATTTTGGGCAACTTGAACAGGAAATACTGAATAATCAAAAACATATTTGGATTTCTGATTTTTTTTTTTTTTTTTTTTTTTGTCGATAGCTTGCATTTGGCACAATCATTCACTATGCTGCAAATAAATGGTCCTGATCTGTCTAATTTTATATGCATAAATGTACAATGAATCTAAGAAAATTATTCTCCCATGACGTCATTATCATATCTTTTCGACAAAATTTAATCGTAACTGGTCCACTTTAGGGAAACATTCATATAGAAAAAATAACAGCTTTAGCTGATTTTTGATGCTAAATGTTCAAGACGAATTTCAATAAATCATATGATTTAATTAGTGGAAAATATTATTAATTTTAAAGGCTCATCTTAATTCAGCCTGACTTTAATTATTTGATATTGTTAAAATTCTAACTATTTCACTTAAGTAAAACTCTATTATATGAGACTAATTATAGAATATATTAGTTTCTAGAAAATAATCATCAAAATGCATAAATAAATAAACTCTGAAAGATTAACCCAAATTATAAAATTTCGTGAATATTATCATTATTATTATTTTTAACGTGCAATTTTTTAAATGTGTTGTTAACCATGAGTTTGTTAAATAAACTTGTATAATATAGTTTTAATTTATTTACATATTTTATTGTTACTTCATTCAGTATCATAATATTATATTTTGACATAGATATGAACAATACACCTGTAAATACTTTTTTCGCTTGACTCATGCTAAGTACTAGGAAACTTTAGAAAGATTTCCACGGGGTGCATTCAAACCACGTCTCAACACCGCCTACTTACCAGGTCTAAATAAAACGATCTAGTTGGAAGTGGCATAAGTTCCTCGAGCAGGCAATTAATCTTAAACCATGCACCAAATCCATCATCTCCTTCAGACTAATTATCCACCCCTCCAGATTACAACATTTAAATTCCTCTTATTGATCTCCTGAAAATACTATACACAAGGTCGGACATAACAGACGTTGTCAAACAAAGATTCTATTTCTTGATAAAGATTACACTTTAATGCTTATTTTCCGAACGAAAATAATGTGCATTTCATTAAACATAATATGATATATTGATAAAATGAAAAATTGGGACAATATGTAAATTTATTAATTTAATAAGTTATGGACATCAAGTACATAATAATTTAAAGAAACATACTAACGATTTTTACCTGAGAAAAATTCGGTAATATGTCTGGAATGATGATAATTAATATCGATATTGATGATTGAGACTAAACATTCATAAAATATATTTTGTTTAATAACTTAAATATCATTATTAACTGATACTTTATAATATTTTTTATAAGATAGCTGCAACATTGCCTTAGTTTTTTTTTTTTTTTTTAAACCCAAATTTTATCTTTTTTTACACTTAATGTGTGTGTGTGAAGAATACTACAATTTATTTTCTCGTATATCTATTACAACGTTCCTCTTTAAAAGAGAAAAAAGAAAGAACAAGAGGATTTTAATTTTTCAAAAGTTTTTAGTTAAAAAAATCACTGATACTTCATCATTCTTCTTTTTATTGAAAATAATAGAGTAAAATTTCAAAATTTGCTTTTAAATATTTCAGAATTATTTTTTAAACTTTTTTCACGTGATTTATTTCTTTTTCATTTCAGTCTATAGAATATATTTTTATAAAAAAAAAAAAAAAAAAAAAAAAAAATATGTATTGAGTTGTGTGATAAAATATCCCGTTTATTTTTATTTTTATTTAACTGTATCGTACATCGTTTATTATTAAAATATATGTGTAAGTGGCACTAAATTTTCAGTAAGTACTTATGAAAATAAATTATGGATAACAACTCTTTAAAAATATTTAGGGAGGCATACTATTGTAACAATCGCAGCTATCGTAAATCACAAGTCGGATCGTACACTCCGCAGCAAAAGTATCCGAGCACCCCGTCTGAAAAAAGTACACTTAATACTGCTTTGTTAAATAAATCCTTGTTGAGTCATGTTCTTATTCTGTCTAAGAACATGATTCGACAAGGAATTATTTAACAAAACAGTATGAAGCGTACTTTTTTTAGACAAGGATTATTGCTAGTGCTCGGATACTTTTGCTACGGAGTTTACGATCCGACTTGTGATCGACGATAGCTGCGATTGTTACAATAGTATGCCTCCCTTAAGCGTATAATTTTATAACGACAGAACATTCCAAATAGTAATGGTCAACGAGTTCAAATTACTTCGTTATATTTTAAATAACACAAATACACTTATATTTTGCGTAGATCGATAGATCATTAAGACAGTTTGTACCATAGAATTAGTAATTTATATAGATCTATCACCTCCATGTTATTGACCAAAGATTTTTGATGACGAAAAAAGTTTAGCATCAGTCATTAGTTGGTATGAAACTCTGCAATAGTAATAAAAAAGAATATTGATGAGTTTTTACATGCCGAAATATTGTATGGCTTTTAATTGTTCTAATAAATATATGAAAAAAAAATGGTATAAGTTTTCATAAGTAAGTTATATTTTTCTAATTTAAGAAAAATATATTTTTTATAATCAGTCGCTTTGTTGTTATAAAGAAATAAATGTTGTTTTCATATTTAATGAAATACATTTTTTAAATTTATTTAATTTTTATGATTTTAGCAAGTAATATGGAATTTTCAAAGTTTTTCTAAATGTAGTTAATAGCGGCGTAGGTAAAGCACGCTAGTTTTAATATATAAAAAAGTTTAACTTTAAATATTAATTAAGTTAATAGATATAAAAAAGAAAAGAAAATTAAAGAAAGAAAGAAAGAAAATAAGAAAACGGAATTTGATACAGTAACTGGAGTTTTTCATTCACCTTTAGTAGATAAATTATTCGTAAATTTTATTTGTTAAATTATTTGTGTGTATTCCCGTGTGTGTTGCCCCGGAGAAAAACGGCCATTAGACGCCAAAACGCCGTCTTTCTCCGAATGAAAGAAATAACATTTTTACCCACGATGATCAATCTCTGTGTATTATTACTATATCTATGGTTTGTATGGACCCGCTTTTTTGTAAGGATTCTTCTGGCACAATATTTACATAATTAATTTTTTACTTTAAATTACAAGCTTATTTTATGATAAATTTTTTTATAAAATGTTACTGGTGCCGAAACATAAGAACGGTACGAACCTTGATTACTGACGACAATAAGGGGAGATGGCAGTGAAAAAGATAAAATAAAACAACATTTATTGCAATACACAATACTAGTTTAATATAAAGCCGGGTATTAATTAATTATTTATGAATAAAATATTGCTAAAGGCTGTCTCACGACTGATATTGGTATAAACTCTTAACTTGTTCTGTAGTATGTTAAGTTGACATCATTAATGTATGCAACAGCTGTCGCCTTTGTGATGAAATTACTTCAGGAGCCTTTTGGATCATCTTCATGACAAGTCAATCATTTAATACACATGACAAGTACTTTCTCTTTATGAAAATACCTATTGAACCGTAGCGTATCATTTTTCTTCTGTTCGGTAAGAAAAGTCGACTCATCAGTAAGATTGGTGCCATACATAAAATCATTTTCGAAATAATATTTTCGTTTCTTCAAACTAAATTCCATGGATTTATTGCTCATCTGATGCACTTCTGCTTTTTACACATTAGTATGAAATGTACTTTTACTTTGACTTTTGGTATTTAGGTTACAGTCAGGGTCTGATTTCCTACCGAGCAAATGGTGCAAGATCCCGGAACCCCGTTTATAACAGGGCCCCCAAATCAGCTGCATTTTAAAATGAAAAACATGTTGCATAGGTAAATTGCATAGATGCCAACATTAGTAATATTCAAACCAGATTTGTCCATCAGTATTTTTAGAAGGAATCTGTCACATATGTTTTCGACGAATACACAAAATTAAATAAATGTAAATATTTATAGAACTTTCCGGTAAGAAGTTGAAAATAACGGACACTTGGTACGTATAAAAATGTCATTTTATGCATTGTTTGGTAGAAGAGGACTACCAATTAGTGATTTTGCCCTGAGCCACCATTTCTGTAATTCAGTCATAGGTAAGTCAATCCTGGTTATAGTATTTCGAAATTGAAAGTTAAAATTTAATCATTATGTACTGAAAAAAAAAAAAGAATTCTTAACACGTTGAACGCCATGCCAGCCATTCCAGATTCTAGACATTTTGTCATATATCTCTAAGTACTGAAGGAACCTTCTTGAAACTTTAGGAGTTTGCAGAACATGTTATACTTCAAACATTTCAGTGAAAGTTTTACCCCGAAAGTAAAAGCAGTACCAATAAAATATTAAATCGTTGAGCGCCCTGTCAGCCATCGGTGGTTGATAATGTCAAATATGATATAAAGTCGCGTCAGCCATCGGTGGCGGATATAAAATAGGATATAAAACTGAAAATATTTCATTTAATGATTGAAAATTTATTAAAAGTTTGCTTAATTTTTATTTATTACAGGAGGAATCATCATGGAATTTTAAAGGATTTTAAGAACGTGTTAATCACTCAACTTTTGTATGTTAGGGCATATTTATTAAGAATCTGTAATATTGTAAATCCCATTTTAACACATTTTATTAAATAAAAAATGTCTGTCATTTAATGTATAATGTGATAAAAACATATTATATTTTTCATGAAAACATAATACAATTATTCACATTTTAGGTTGATTTCTTTAGAAATCGACCTATTGCAATCACTTCGTTTATCTATATATCTATCTATCTATCTATCTATCTATCTATAATGAAAATTTTGTCATCACGATAACTCCCGAAATAATACTCGAAATGAAACCAAATTTGGACAGTGAACTGATCTTATAAATATCTTGGATGAGTTCGTTAACCAAGTTGCTCCGACTTTTTGTTTTCAAGTGGCAACCACTTGAAAATTTCAAACCGACATTGTAAAAAGCATATTTAAAGCAAGATTTGTTTGAATTTTGTTGTAAATACAGGCCACATAAGGGTCTCAATGAAGTTTATTAATGAAGTTCATCCGCCATTTTTAATAAAGTGGCAGATATTTTAAGTTAAGTAGGACCACTTGAAATCAGGATACAGCTTGAAAATTTAAAATCACTATAACTTCCGAAATAATACTCCAAATCGATCCAAATTTAGACAGTGTCTTAACTTATCTTATAAATATCTTAGATGAGTTTATTAACCAAGTTGCTCCGCCATTTTGTTTTCAAGTGGAGACCACTTGAAAATTTCAAATTCAAATTGTAAAAAGCGTATTCCGAATTTATTTGAAATTTGATGTAAATATAGACCACATAAGGGTCTCAATGAAGTTTATTAATGAAATTTATCCGTCATTTTTAATAAAGTGGTAGATATCTTAAGTTAAGCGGGGCCACTTGAAATCACTCTTCCACTTGAAAATTTAAAATCAGAATAACTTCTGAAATAATACTCCAAATCGAACCAAATTTGGACAGTGTCTTAAGTTATCTTATAAATAACTGAGATGAATTTGTTAACCAAGTTGCTCCGCCATTTTGTTTTCAAGTGGAGACCACTTGAAAATTTCAAATTCAAATTGTAAAAAGCATATTCCGAATTTTTTTAATTTTGATGCATACATAGATTATACAA
Source organism: Salticus scenicus (assembly GCA_963930645.1). Lineage (NCBI taxonomy): Eukaryota > Metazoa > Arthropoda > Arachnida > Araneae > Salticidae > Salticus > Salticus scenicus. The sequence goes on from OZ005656.1 coordinate 57,780,316, forward strand.
GTGTCTCAAATAACTTTATTAATGAACTTTATTCGCCATTTTTTATAAAGTGGCGGATATCTTAAGTTAAGTTGGACCACTTGAAATCAGGATACCACTTGAAAATTTTAAACAATGATAACTTCCGAAATAATACTCCAAATGGATCCAAATTTGAACAGTGTCTTAACTTATCTTATAAATATCTTAGATGAGTTTGTTAACCAAGTTGCTCCGCCATTTTGTTTTCAAGTGGAGACCACTTGAAAATTTCAAATTCAAATTGTAAAAAGCGTATTTCGAATTTGTTTGAAGTATGATGTAAAAATAGACAACATAAGGGTCTCAATGAAGTTTATTAATGAAATTTATCCGTCATTTTTAATAAAGTGGTAGAAATCTTAGTTAAGCGGGGCCACTTGAAATCAGGATACCACTTGAAAATTTAAAACCATGATAACTTCTGAAATAATACTCCAAATGGAACCAAATTTGAACAGTGTCTTAACTTATCTTATAGATATCTTAGATGAGTTTGTTAACCAAGTTGCTCCGCCATTTTTATTTCAAGTGGAGACCTCTTGAAAATTTCAAATTTAAATTGTAAAAAGTGTATTCCGAAAACATTTGAATTTTGATGTAAATACAGACCACATAAGAATCACAATGATGTTTATTAGTAAACTATATCCGCCATTTTTAATAAAGTGGTAGACATCTTAAGTTAAGCGGGACCACTTGAAATCAGGCTTCCACTTGACAATTTAAAATCACGATAACTTCTGAAACAATACTCCAAATCGAACCAAATTTGGAGAGTGATATTATCATATAAATATCTTGAATGTTTTCACTGGGCAACTTGTCCCGACATCTTGTTTCTAAGTTCCAGCCACTTGAAATCACACTGCCACATGAAAATATGCCATCACGATAACTTTTAAAATACTAAACAGATTCAAATAAAAGTTGAATAGTGAACTTATGGTTCAAATATCTAGGATAAGTTCACTTAGTGACTTGATCCGCAATTTTATGTCCTAGTGGCTGCCACTTGAAAATTTGTCAATATAGTAACTTTAGTATTACAGAATCGATTCGCATCAAATTTGGGTAGTGGATTTATCCTTCAAATATCTCAGATAAGTTCGCTGGGCATCTCACTCCGGGTTTTTTTTCCAAGTGGTGCCACCTGAAAATTTCTTATGACGATAATTTTTGAAATACTGATTTAATTTGAACTAGAACTGGACAAGGAACTTATACAAGTATACTGGATGATTTCCCTGGGCAAGTTGTTTTGCCATTTTGTTTCCAAGTTGCTACCACTTAGACTGCGACTTGAAAATTTGCCATAAAATTAACTTTTGAAACACGGCACTGATTTAAACCGCAGTTGGACAGTGAACCCGTGCTTCAAATACCTTGGATATGTTTGCTGGGCAACTTGTTCCGCTGTATTGTTTCCAACTGGCGGCCACTGGAAAATTTGTTATCACGGTACCTTTAGAAATACTTAATTCAAATAAAAGTTGAAAAATGGATTTATCTTTCAAACAACAAAAATCTAGAAAATTCACGTAACTCGTGAACCAATCAAGTTATTGCGTCCATCTTTGGTATATCGATTATAAGTATTTTCTCGCCAAAAGTCGCCAAAAAAGTCGCCATAAGGGAAAAGTCGCCAAATGTGGCGCCAAATCCATTAAATGCGTTGCTGGATCTTTTTAATGCGTTTTTAAGGAAAAATTAGGCTATTTTAGGGCTAAAACAAGCTAGAAATGTAGAAAACTAACATTTTATCAACTTACTAATTGAAAGAATTTCTACAAAAAAAAAAAAAAAATATTTTCAAATTTGAAATGATGTTTTAGATGAGGAGCTTTCTCTGCCATTTTGATCGAAGTGCCAGCCACTTAATTTTTCAACACGATGACTTTTGAGATTTTGAATTAATTCGAACTATATATGTGTACAGTAGACTTATCTCACAAATACATTTCATATATTTGTCCATATCTCACCATTTTGCTTCCAAGCGCCGGCCACTTGAAAATTTTAAATTCACATAAAAAGGTATTTATGGACCGATTTGCTTAAAAATCCATATGTGCATAGCCTACATCAATATTTCTACCAAATGCATTAATAATTTGTAGCCGCCATTCTCAAACAAAATGACGGCTACTTGATAAGGAAAAATAAATGAACCTACCCTTCCGAATAAGCCGGAAGGTCTTGTTTAAATTGTCTTTCGAATATCAATTTTTCAAAAATAAAAAATAAAAAGTTAAATTAACATAAAGTATCAAAGTAATTACTTAAAAATTATTTAATTCTGGGTAAATATATTTCTTCATGCTAATAATTTACTCGCACTTTTTTTTTCTTTCCCGTTAATACTTATTTATTTTTCTTTTAGTAGTATTACCTTACATTATAATTTATTCATTTAATGAGGAACTTTTTATTTGTATGTTTTTCCAGTTTTAATGCAAATCACTTCAATTTCTTAAATACTTCTTTTGTATTTAAAACTTTTTAAAAGTAGATTTTTATGCCTTCTCAATTTCATTTAATGATTATTTATTTATATATTTATTTTTGTCAATGAATGTTACAATTAATTATTTTGATGCAAAATGATTATTACGTACTTTTTAATTTATGATATTAAAATACAATTTTATTCATTTTACACATTTATATAATCTAATAAATTCAAGCAATCAAATCAATTAATCTACATTGTACTGTAGTGAGTATTATGGCCCAAATATATAATTAAAAATTCGATTTCTTTGCGCAAAATGGCAATAAAATATCTGGAGTTATACTTTTTTTTCTTCTATATTCATTAAAGAAATAGAAATTCTTTTTCAAATAATCCCATTGCATAAGATTTATAACAATATAACACGTAACTTTCCGTAAAAATATAAATTGTATCTAATTTTTGTCTTCTCATGGTAAAAGATAATTTTCGAAAACTATATAATCTCGAAATTTACATACACTTTTTTTTCTTTTTCTTCTACCATAAAATAATTGAATTCGTCTTTAAATTCCATAAAGATTAACATTGTAATAGATATTCTTTTTTATTAATATAAGATAGAGATAATGTAAAGTAATACCGCAACTGATATTCATTATTTCTGACAAATGTGAAAGATTGAATATCATTCATAATACATTAGATGTAAAATAGTCTCTATTTTAATGACACAAAAAACAAAGTAAAAATAAATCAGACTGGGACTAGATTTTATTTTTGAATAAAAAGAAATTGATGCAAGATAATGGAATTGCATGGAAAGTGAGGCTTAAAAATCTCATTTAAAACTCTTGCAGAATTAAAATAGATCTTAGCATTTAGTATTTTACTTTAAAAAAATATCCATAGCTAAAATGACGCAAAAATATTTGTAAAGAATATATATAAATAAATAAATAAATATATATATATATATACGTGTGTGTGTGTGTGTGTGTGTGTGTGTGTGTGTGTGTGTGTTTGTGTGTGTTTGTGTGTTTTAAATCGAGGCGAGCTTTATATTTACATTGCATAGAGTAAACTTATTAAAAATTGATTATATATAAAAGAAAAACCCTAATTGTGTACAGTCAAAAAAAGATAGAAAAAATTATTATATTTTTAACCACTTAGTCAAAAGAACTAGTCAATATATTTGAAATTAATGTTTGAACCATATACATGCGATAAGTTATACAAAGTTTTCGATTTCATTTTTATTTCTACCGAAAAAAAAAAAAAAAATAAATAAATAAAAATGCATCAGATATTGTCTATAGGGCAGAAAAATTTCTTCGAAATTTTACTTTATATTTCTCTGAGATTAAAATCGTCTGCATTCATCATTGAAAATAATTTTATTGAATAGGAATTTTAATAAATACTTTTTATTGTGTGAATTTGTGCCGGAAAATATAGAAGAAAATTTAGTGATGGCCATAACATTCCATTTGTTCTATAATGGAGATTTTACATTATATTAATGTTAATGAAGAAGACATCGTTGGTAATATTAAAAATGCTTAATAAAAATAGGAAAAATATATTCATCTCCTTTTGTATATATAAAAAAAAAATATCCACGTCTCAGCACTTTGTGCGGAACTTTGTTTCTAGTTCGTCATTTCATCTCATGAGGAAAGTTGGACTAGTAATATACGAAATAGTAATAAAATATAATAAAATATCTTTCAGCATATCACATAATTTTAAAAAACTTTAATAAACTTTATTTCCAACGTTTCGGTTAAACACCAAAACTAGATCAAAATTAGATTCGGTTAAACACCAAAACTTTATCTCCTATTCTTGCCGATATCTATATGCATTATTTTGAGGAAAAAATATTAAAGATGTTAAATTTAAAATGCTGGTTACGTTACGTAGATGACGTTATCTCCTATTCTTGCCGATATCTATATGCATTATTTTGAGGAAAAATTATTAAAGATGTTAAATTTAAAATGCTGGTTACGTTACGTAGATGACATTATCTCCTATTCTTGCCGATATCTATATGCATTATTTTGAGGAAAAATTATTAAAGATGTTAAATTTAAAATGCTGGTTACGTTACGTAGATGACACTTTCATCCTTGTTGAAAATCCGTTTGATGTTTCTGCCATTCTTAATATTGCTAATGATATTGATCCCCATATTCAGTTTACCTTTGAGTTAGAAAATTGTAATCAACTTCCCTTTCTTGATGTTTTAGTTACTAGGTGCGATTCCTCTTTTAAAACCTCTGTGTACAGGAAACCTTTCTCTGTTTCTAACCCTCCCCATGCTCTCTCTAATCATCCGACTAAACAAAAAATTGGCACCTTTTACACTTACGTGTATCGTGCCCTTAAAATTTGTTCTGATACTTCTTCTCTTAAAGAAGAACTCAATTATTTAAAGTCCGTTGCTATTAAAAGAGGTTTTAGACCTTCTATAATTGATAAAGCTATCAAAAAGTTCAGTAGGCCAACTTATAATTCTACTCTTTCCATTGATGATAAAATTAAACCTGATAATCTTGTTGTCTTGCCTTTTTATCCCCCCTTATGTTTTAAATTAGCCAAAGTTTTGAAGCGTTTCAATTTTCTCGTTATTTTTAAACCAGTCAATAAATTCCAATTTCCTTCAACTAAATCCCCTTCATAAGTGGGGTATCTATAATGTCCCTTGTAATAATTGTGATTTATCTTATATAGGTCAAACAAAAAGAAATCTTGAATGTCGTTTACGTAAACATTCTCGGTATATTGCTAATCAAGAAATTTCTAAATCTTCTATTGCTAAGCACAGTTGGGAATTTGATCATAGTTTTAATTTTAAAAGTGCCAAAATTATCTTTCATGCCAAACGCGTTTCCGAACTGGATTTTTTGGAAAATTTAGCTATTTACCTTAATCGTGATAAAATTGTCAATGAAAAATCTGATTCCACTTTGCTGTCTACAGCCTGGAAAAATTTGTTTAATTCAATTAAATAATTTCCTTCATTATGTTTATAACACAAGAATAGTTATAATTAAATAATCCTAATTAATTAAATTAAAAAAAAATAATAATAGTAATAAATTTTATTAAATTTACTTATTAGTAAAATATTAATAATAATAATAAAATAAATAAATAATAAAAAAAAATCAATTGTTTATTCCTTCCCTCCCTCCTTTTGTTTTTGTGTGTGCATGAGTATTCCTCTCTGATTGGTCCTGCATGATGCTTCCTATTGGTTTTTTGTGTTGCTCCTCCTCCTCTGGATTTTGCCCTGCTTTCAGTCTTGCTTTTGCCTCCAAGGCAGTAGCACGTGTTTTTTTTTTTTTTTTCACCTGATGAAGGAAGGCTAAGTCCTTTCGAAACCGGTTGTGCTGGCTTAAAATTTATGGTGTGTGAAGAAGTCTTATTGTCAATTTATGTTTCGGTTAAAATTCATCTTTAACCATCTTCAGGGAAGAATGATGTTTAAAAACCATAAACATAGACAATTTAAGTCATTCTATGAAAGCACAAATACAATTTCAAGGAAATTAATAGATGATTACATAAATTATAAAAAATATACTATATGCATTATACATTTAAAAAAAATGAGCTAAAATCGCTTAAATAAACTTGAAACATGATCACTACAAGAAAAAGAAAACACTTAAAGAAAACGGAGCCAAAAGTATTATACAGTTGGCTCCGTTTTCTTTAAGTGTTTTCTTTTGTCTTGTAGTGATCATGTTTCAAGTTTATTTAAGTGATTTTAGCTCTTTTTTTTTTTTTTTTTTTTTTTTAATGTATATAGTATATTTTTATAATTTATGTAATCATCTATTAATTTCCTTGAAATTGTATTTGTGCTTTCATAGAATGACTTAAATTGTCTATGTTTATGGTTTTTAAACATCATTCTTCTCTGAAGATGGTTAAAGATGAATTTTAACTGAAACGTTGGAAATAAAGTTTTTTAAAGTTTTTTAAAATTATGTGATATGCTAAAAGATATTTCATTATATTTTATTACTATTTAATAATTATTAAAACAGCATAAATAAAAGTGGAATAAATATTTCTAAATAGTAATATACGGTTAAAATTAATCAAGCAGCAAAATTCATTCCACAGTAAAATTATAAATGCATGAATTTCATATAACACAGCACAAAGAACGTGTTAAAAAAAAAAAAAAAAAATTCTCTGTCGTCAGTGTTTAGTTATGGCTGTCTTAGATTCATCGTGACATAGATTTATTTCTTTGAATTTTGTAGATATATAATGCAACTCTTTTTTATTTTTTATTCTGTCTAGCCACTCAGATGGTTAGAAACAATCAAGTATCAGAAAATGTTTCACTCATTAGACCAATTGTTGAAACACCATTACATCTACAATGTTTCTCGTAATAAGAGAATCAATCAATGAGATAAATAGATATCCATCCGATATTCTTTTTCTAGACATTCAGATGTAGTGTCCCTAAAACGTCATTCATGAACCGCTGTTGTGCATAAGTATTTAAAACGAAAAACGTTATAGGTTTGAATATTCTACTAATCCTGCTACTGATAATTATAAAATAATGAAATTACCAGAAATGATTGGATGATCTTCTCTGTTCACATTTTTTCATCTTTGCTATTTATGTAGAAAAGCTTTAAAAAAGTTTAGGTCAGTAGTTCAAATTTTAATATTAGTTATAATTTGTGCACAGTTTGACCAGAGCCTCCTTAAGTAGATGCCTAGCGAGTCGCTCGGAAACTTGGCAACAGTACAAGAAGAACATAGCCAGTAGATGGCGCTTGATACCGTGTCGTAAAGTTCTGTTTATTTCCCGCGATTCAATTGAGTTTCAATTGAGTTCTTCATGGTTTATGTTTTATTAATTTAACAAATGTGAGAGGTTTTTTTTTTTTTTTTTTTTTTTTTTTTTTTTTAATAATATGGTGTATTGCGTCGTTCCATTTTGTAAATCGGAGAGTCGCCGTGAAAATATAAGTTTTCACGGTTTCATATTTCAAGGCAAGGTATGTAAACTGCATAAGTAATTAATGCAAAATTACCAACCCTCCGGATTTTTGAATATCAATAATATTTTTCACAAAAAACATTATTTTTATTTATTATCGTAAATTCTGTGATTAAGACGAAGATAAATTTAAAAGAAATTATGATATAAAAATTCGAAGGGTTGACACCTCTGTTAGTAAGTTAGATTTAACAAATAAAATAGTTATGCTTATTACAAAATGAAATGAAATTTTTATTTATTGATGTAGGAATACAGAAAAATAACTTGTTCTTAGTTACTTTGAAGTAACTCTATATAGTAGTATTTTATAGTTTTATTCATAAATTACATTAGTATCTTATGAATAAAACTATAAAATACCCCAATATAGGAACAAGATTGATTTATATTTTTTTAATACCACTGTTTTTTAAAGACTTGTGTAAATGCGTATAAAAATTTGATTATTTCAGTTAAATCGAAACAAAAGTGTTGGGAATCTTGAAAAGAAAAAATAGAAAATTTTTATTTCTACTTTTGTTCTTTTTAAAAATATTAAGTTTTAAGATTCATAACATTGCTTTTATTAACCTTTTACCACACAAATGGAATATGGAATTAAAAATTCATGTAAAAATTAAACATCATGATTACTGATTTGAAAAATTATCAGATATAACAGAAAGATGACTTGAGTTTTTGAAATAGAAATTCTCCACATCCATACACTCACATATACACACACACACATATACTGGCTAATTGCCAAAAACTACTTTTTTTGGACTCGTGAGACCTTAAAAATATAAATCAGGGGAAAACTCGATATCGAATTTTTGGACCGAACACAATACTTTCATTACCTACGGTAGTAGGGTAATGGAAGCAAAAATATTTCAAGGATGTTATTAATTTGTCCTTAAATTTGCCAATCTTTATCAAATTTTTCAAATTGAAACCTAATACGAGTTTTAAAATACAATTGTGAATTTCCTGCATTTGTTTGTTTTTAAGTTATTCTGATAATAAATATGCATATAAATCAATCACTAAAAACTAAAAAAAATTTTTTTTTTTTTTTTTTTTTTGTATTCAGAGAACCCCAAAACGTGACTTTATTCAAAAACCTGAGTTGGAAATAGAACTTCAAAAAAATACTTCGTTTACATTATAGGTTCGAAAAATTAATTTTCCTTCTTCAACAGTATTCGTCGACATAAAAAAGCGTAGCAAAGCACTTCCGTCAATTACATTCTACAGAAAAGAACGTTTAGCTTAATTTTGGATAGCCCTGTATGTTTTCAATAAACTATGTGCACATCAGATTGTGCATTTAAATTTAGTCTTATATGAAAAACACTTAACGCAAAATGAAATACACTTTCAGCATTTTCCAAGTATATCCGAGATAGACAAACCGACGCGCACAGACCAACCGCTAAAAACATTTTTCGTTTCAGGAGACCTCAAAACATGTAAACATAACACAACTTTATTTCGAAAATATCTATCAGTTTCGAAAGCATACCCGCTCGGAACTGGTGGAGTTAATAAAATCTGGAAAAAAAAAAAAAAAAAAAAAAAAAACTTTTCGTGCGAGAGAAAACTTATACTCAAGAAATCCTTAATTTTAAAAATTTAAATCTTAATGGCTATTTATTTATTTTTTGTGACGGACTAGACAACAGATTGTTTTCTTCTCCAATTTTTATTACTGAATGTTAACTTATCTCGTTAATGTGCTGGTCTATTTTTCTTATAAATAATATAAAATTCTCGATTTAAGAAAAATAATTCACACCTAATAAGGTAAAAATGTAACGTAAAGGACATGACCAAAAAAAGAAAAAAAAAGACATGATTTTAATAATTTATCATTATAAATTATCCATTCTAAACTGAACTCATTTAAAGTTCAGAGATTTTAATTTATATAAACGAAACTTTCATCTGATATCTAAATTAAAAAAATTTTTGAAATTTTTATTGAATAAATATATAAAAAATAATTTAATCGCGTGATAGACATGCCATGTTTTTGCTTATTTAATTTTAAATTTCGTTTTTTAATTAATAATATATTAAAAAAAAAAAAAAAAAAAGGTGTTATGTATTTGATACGTTGTAATTCAATTAGTTGAAAAGCTAAAATAGGTCTTGTCCACTTTCGAAGAAAATTAAACACTATACTTTTTTAAATATAAATATTTGAATATTTTTTTGAAAATATTTACGATAAAGCACTTTCACATCATTTTTTCAAATTAAAAGAAAAAAAATACAATTTTGGACTTTAAATTGAAATTAATAGCTAGATTTTATATGAAAAATATAACTTATCTATGAAACAGAAGAAAATTGTTGCTCTGCGTAGGTGCTGTCACCTAGCGTTAGTTTTGTTTTTTAAATGTTGCCTAATTTAACATTGGGATTCGAAGCGCGTGGAAGGCATCTACTTAAGGAGGCTCTGGTTTGACAGTGTTTTATAACAAGCAATTATTATTATTATTATTATTATTTAACAAGAATTATAATTAGAGGCTCGTTGTGGTTGGGTGGGTCCTAAATCACTTTAGTGCTACACACAGAAAAATGGAAAATCGAAACTTGTCAAGAAACGTGTTATCTTTGTCATAGTACACGTTTTCCTAGTATATTGACAAATTTGCACAAAATTACGCGACATTTTAAACAATCAAAACACTACCTGACAATCCCATTTAGGCATGAGACACAAAAGTCGTTTTATTTTACCATGTATCTTTAATGTGTTTCGTCTGATGATCCGTTTTGCCTCTAAAACTTGTCAGATGACTAATTTCCCAGGTACAGTTTTCATTTTCCTCAAATTTGACCGGTTAGTCAGATGAGAGAATAAAAATAAATTGTTCCTGTTTTGTCAATTGACTAAGAGAAATTTGTTTGGCTAGTCCAAAAGCTCAGCATTATTATTTTTTTATTTTTTATTTTTTTGTTTATTTTGTTTTATTTTTTTGTCTCCTTCTGACATCTTGAGTTAGTCAACCGAAATCGAATAATTTAACCTATCAAATCTGGCGGGATAATGCAATCGCAGAATTCGAAATCTAAATACTTAGAAGTCTGAAATCGTGGATCCGTTGATGTTGTTTCGGTTCCATTTCCATATTTGTGATAATTTTCATTTTAGAAATAGACCGAGAGATTTTAATTATCTGCGAATCGAGTTTACGGTCAAAAGTAAGTGCTAAATACTTTATTTATTGTGTGTATATATATATATATATATATATATATTTATTGTAAAGCTTTATTAGAATAGTAAATTGTAAAATTGTAAAATTCTAAGCTTTAGCAATCTTCTAACAATATCAATGGTATTTAGAATTTGTTTTAATTTATAAAGTTGTTTAAAACGTATAAATTTTAAAATACGTTATTATAAATCTTAGTTTTGCGTATCGTTGTATTATAAAAATAAGTATTTTAATTTGTCTGAACTATAGTTTTTTACATATATTTTTAACATTAAGATCATATTTATATTTTTTATACACAGAATAGTAACGCTTTATTTTCCCTTAAAGGTGGTTCAGAAGGTATTTGGATTCCAAGAGATAAAAATTCAAAAAAGATATGGAAAAATGCTATTTATAAGGATTTTGAATAACTCCGAATTCTAAGGTATGTTTTTAAATTATCTTTTGCTGCATTTTATCTATCTTATCTCAGAACAAGAATAATATTTATACTTTTTTATATTTAAAATTTTTAATGAGATGAATTAAAAAAATTAAAAGGTTCCTTGTTTATCTGTTATTTGTTCTATTATTTATTTATTTATTTATTTTTTCGAGTTCTAAATAAATAAATATATCTTTATAATTTAAATATTTTTGGGAAATGGTTGATAATTGCATGTAATAAAAAATGTCTTCATTTATTATTAAATGTTTGATAACAATTTTTTCAGAACAAATTTGAGCAAAAATGATATGAATTTAATATCACATACTATATTCTTTTCTCAATTTTTAAATTGTTCTTGTGTACAATATTAATTATTAGCGATAAATAATAGATGTCTTAGTTAAAATATAAGTAGATTTAACTTCATGTTACTTGTTTCATTCAAATGATTGATGATTGTTTTTTAAAGGTTGATATTTTTAGTTATTAAAATTTTGATATATATATATATTTTTTCCTTTAGAATAAATTTAATCAAAAATAATATGAGTTTAAATTATTAGATACTATTAAGTATTCGTTATAAACAAAGGTATCTTGTTAAAAATATGTACTTAATTTCATGTTATTTGTTTCACTGAACAAACTGAAAAAAATATAAGTTATATGCTATAAAAATGAGACAAATATAAAGATACAAAATGCACAAAACATGGGCAAATTTTAACCTTCGACAAAACGAGTCATATAGTCTGAGAAAATAGTGCTCAAAAGCTGAATGACAGAATCAGCAGCTATCAGACATTTGTTGATATGTATCATTACAAAAAAAAAAAAAAAAAAAAAAAAGTATAAGAGTTTCAAGCCTGCCTTTTTTCTCCCGGGGAGAAAAAAAGAAGAAAAAAAAATGTCATGTTGATGCCACCACAAAACTAACTTTCTTCTACCTTTTCCTATATAAAATCATGCAATGGAAATTATTTTTTATTTTTATTTTTATCTATTATTAATGCAGACGATTTGCATATCAGAGAGGTAGTCTAAAGGTTCAACGGAAGTAAATTTTTACCGTACAGATGATCACGGGGAAAATTGCAGTATAACAGCGCCACATATCGCCTATATACACCCAATTTAATAAACATTACGTCTCTTAATGGCCTTTTTATACATTAAATATTGTTCGAGACGCATTAGAAGGCGTATTAGAGGTCTGTATCGTTATACGCATTAGAACCTGAGATATAACCCTTAAATTGTAAAAATAGCTGTATAGCAGCTTTACCTGTTGAGCGATTAGCACTAAAAGTTGACATAAACTAATAATTTATGTTAAGGTGCATCTACATATAATTTTATATGCAATTCTGTGCAGTAGTTCCTGAGATAGAGCCTTCCCTGAAATTGCAGAAATCGATGTATAACAATGCCACCTGTCGTGCAATTGGCACCAGAAATTGGTAGACACTAACTTATGACAAGGCGCATCTGCGTATAAATTAATAAGCAATTTCGTGCATTAGTTTCTAAGATATAGCCTTTTCTGAAATTGCTGTAGAGCAGCATCATCTGTTGAGCGATTGGTACCAAAAGTTGATAGACACTAATTTATGTCAAGGTGCATCCGTATATTAATTTATATGCAATTCTGTGCAGTAGTTCCTGAGATACAGTTGCCACAAAACTTTTTGTCACATACAAACATTTTCTATTGTCAAAACATGTTCTCGAACTCTCAAAACACGTAAATCCATCAAAAACCGAAAATCGAAAATGTTTACGAATCCAATGCTTTCTTCTATTGAATACAAAAAAAAAAAAAAAAAAAAAAAAAAACTAAAGAATAGTATGCGTGTAACTGTAATGCAAAATAATTTTAAATTGAAAAAATAATATAAAAAAGATTAAGCATAAGTTTAGATTAATAACAATTAATATGAAATGATTGGGCTTCTATAAACATCCATAAAAGAACAACAGAAGTTTTAACTAAGTGTTAAAATTCTTATGTGAAAACTAAAATTTAAGACACAAAAAGAACCAACTCATTCAAAAATTTATGTTTTATCACTCACAGCTAACTGCTCAAGTGCTTTTTTATTCTTTCTTCTGTTTTATTTATTATTCTTAATATTATTATTATTTTGTGTGTGTACGCGCGGAATTTGGTTGCGAGGAAGGGGGGGGGCAATTGATTGCACAATCGAAACTGAATCAGACTCAAAACTATGGAAAAAAAAAAAAAAAAAAAAAAAAAATGCTTTTCCTATTTCTATCTTCCCTTCTCCCCCCCCCCTTTCTTATCGGCTAAAGTAAACAAATACGTAATTTTTCCCATCCGCGGTCATTAAAGTGTTTGTTTATTTATGTGAACTGGATTATTATTCTCGTAGCATTTTAGTCAATTAAAAAAAAAAAAAAAAAAGAGTTGGAGATTTGGTATTTTCTCTAGCTTGAATGAATCACTAAATATATATCACCGAACTTCAAATACTTAACTTTAGGGGTGGGGGGGGGCAGGGGATGTAAGTAATAGGTATTTAAAAAAAAAAAAAAAAAAAAATTACACTTGTAACAGAAGAAAACAGCTGCCAATTTGTTGTTTAATATTAGAAATTTTGTTTTTTCAGTATATTTTTACTCCATTACCCGACTGCCGTAGGTAATGGAAGTATTGTATTCGGTCCAAAAAATCGATATCAAGATTTCACCTGATTTACATGCTTTAAGGTCCCCTGAGTCCAAAAATGTGTTTTTTGGCGATGTCCTCTGACTATGATATCTCCTAAACTAATAAAAATAGAATCACGAAACTTCAGAATTGAGACAGGTCTGGTGAACATATGAATTTTTTAAGTTTTGGTGAAAATTAGAAAAATAGGAAGTAGGATATCCGAAACCGGAAGTGAGTTCGTAAACCCGTATCTCAAAAACGGCTCCAACGATTTTCTTCAAAGTTACTGTATAAACACTCTATTAGATGTCCTTTCGAATGATATAGTTGGTTAGTTCAGGACAATTGATAGGCGTCCTGTATAAATAGCTCAATTTCAGGTCTCGCAAGTGCGTTCCTTCCAAAACGACTGTATGTATTTTTTTCAAAGTTGCAATATTAACCCTCTTTTAAATATACTTTTGTATGTAATTGTTGTTTTCCGGTCAACAATTGAACATGCCAAGTCGCTATCTCAAAAATGGCTCTAACGATTTTCTTGAAAATTGTTACATAAACCCATTTTAGGTATCCTTTCTCATGCTTTACGTGGTTATTACAGGACAATTAATAGTCATCCTGATCAGTTAGATCTGTTTTAGATCTTGGAAACTGGTGTTTCAAAAAGTAAAATAATAATTAAAAAAAACTACCCCCCACCTTTTTTCTTCTTCTTTTTTTTAACTCGCTATGTAAACTCTGTTTTATATGTCTTTATGCTTGTATTAACTTTCTCTTACTGGAAAATTTTTAGTTGTCTATTTCATTAGGTCAATTCTATGTCTTCTGATCACATTAACTCCAAAAAGTGCATATAACACGTGTAATAGTGGATAATGGAAGTCGTGTGGTTGTTTCACACCAAATTTTTTTATTTCCGTTTTCATTTTTATTTTAAGAAAATAAATATTCAAAATTTCCCCCCGAACATCGTTCGCGCGTTCGGACATATTCTGCACCCCTGGAAATATGTTAAAAAGCACTTTAAAGAAATTCCTTCCATAGACTGTACTGTATTGGACGTTTCGTATTTGTTTGAACATACATAAATTATATAAATAGCATTTATAATACGGTTGTCAGCTTCCAAATATGTTTAACAATAGTGTACTAACAGCAATATATTCATTTAAAAAAAAATCTATAAAACAAGATCGATTAAAAAAAAAAAAAAAAAAGCTTGTGCGTGCGTAATCAAGTAGTAAGTAATCATACGAATACGAATCATACCCAAAGTAATCATACGAATTATAAAGTAAGTGAAATATGACAATATATATATGTATCATCATTATCAATTTCAGCCTTTATCAATCCACTGCAGGATGAAGGCCTCTCCTATGTGATTCCAAAGTGCCCTGTTTTCACATAAAAATTTATAAACGAGTATATAATAATTTATGCATAGATTAAGAAAGGTTTTGATATATGCAACTTCCTAACTAAATGCAACCTATGCAATGAGGTGAAATTTACACCTCATATAACGTACTTCTTAGCGACATCCTAATGACTTTTTTTTTTTTTTTTTTTCATTTTAAGGTTTGCGAGCTCCATTTTAAACCTGGTGAAATTATACAAACAATAACATATTTTAATGAAAAAGAAGAAAAGTCATTTCAAGTCCCAAGAAATAAACCAATTGTTAAAGATGGTGCTATTCCTACGATTTTCAGTGATTTGCCATCATATCTATCAAAGCCAAGTACATGAAGACAAAGTCCTATGAAAATATTTCGTTTTTGTTTAAGAGCTATTTAGATTTGTAAATAATT
Source organism: Salticus scenicus (assembly GCA_963930645.1). NCBI lineage: Eukaryota > Metazoa > Arthropoda > Arachnida > Araneae > Salticidae > Salticus > Salticus scenicus. Next base: position 57,795,975 of record OZ005656.1, read on the forward strand.
AAGTTGGAAAAAGTTACCAATAATCACTAAAAAAATTTGAGAAGTATTGCAAAAGACAAGGCAAAAAAATTACGTTTTATTACCTAATGATATTTGTGCTTTTATATTATTATTATGATTAATTTTTATGCAAATGATAGAAAAATCTTCTTTATGTATATGAAACATATTTATAATTTTCAATAAAATTATTTTTTTCTTGATTTTTGTCTTTTATGTCTTATTTTAATTACTTAGTTACTTATTTAAATAAGCAAATAAATCTATTTAAAATCTTGAGATTTAAAATCTTATTTAAAATGTTGGTATAAAGAATGTTGAAAGTATGTTATCTGGTAAGTGAGAGTTATTTTCGATGATCAAATACTTGTAAATTATTGCTATATATTAAAATTTATCTGTGCATAAAATTTACAGAGATGATTAAAGGAAAAAAAAAATTCTTATTATATACGGTAAAAGGTGTTTTTAATGCAAATTCTATGTCCACCCTCACCTTAAAAAAAAAAAAAAAAAAAAAAGGTGTATCATTAATATTTATGATTTTAAAACTTTAAATAACCGGAAATTTGGAGTTTGATGTTATTTATAATTTAGTACATTGTAACTTTTATACCTTATATATCGTTAATATTGTCTATATCAATACATTGTATCGTCGTACCTGTTTATAATTTTAATTTGGTGAAAAAATCCATTATTTAAAAAATATATGCATATATTCAGGTGGCTTAACCCTTTGTATCCCACGGGGACTTTAAAGTCCTACCAAAAAATTCCTCAATATAGCCTAAATTTACTACAGGCTTTCATTGGAACTTCAAAGTCCCTATAATTTAAACTTTCTCTATTTTTAAGCAAAAGTAAGCTAAATTTAATATGAGATGTTTCTCTTGCAGAAAAGAAATATAATAAAAAAGTTTCAAACTATTTTTCCAAAAATAACGTGATTTGGTATGTAAAGGGTTAAGTAAATTAAGTGTTTGAAACATTTTTTATTTTATTTTTTAATGTTTATAATTTGTATTTTAACTAATTACAACATGTATGTTTCCCAAAATTTTCATATTTTTATTTATTGAAAAGTTGTGATTATTAATGGCATCAGTGGTTATATTAAACATAAATAAACACCGCTCAGTTGCTTTATTAGCTATATTAATTCGTACTCTGCTATTACTCCTATTTAAAATATATCTATATCATTATATAAAGCGCAAAAAATTGTTTGTTTGTGGAGGGTAATCTCTGAAACTACTGAACCGATTTAAAAACTTATTTCACTGACCGAAAGCTACAGTATGCCATATTGTTATAGGCTATATTTAATTTTGATAAAATAAATTTCAGTTTAAAATCTGAGCATTTTAATTAAAATCCCCATAGAAGCCGTAATAGAAATGGAAATAATGAAATATTAAAAAAATTAGCTGCTGCCAACATAAAAGAAACATTTACATATTCATTTCGTTTTTAAAATATCTTGACGTGAAAAGAAAAGAAATATATTTGCACGTGCATTAAATTGAAATTCATATAAAGCTTTTTTAATTGTTAAACTTACACGTTAAATCTGACGTCATTATAGAATTAAAAGTGTTTATTTTTCTAATAATTTAATTTGATATGATATGATATAATATCTTAATATCTAAGCATCAATGTTTAAACCACGGAGTCTTTATTACTCCGTGGTTTAAACTGATGTGTGTAAACGAAATTGGAATTTAAAAATAAATAAATAAATAAAATAAAATAAAACAAGAAATTCTATTTTATAATATTATTTATTTTAATTTATAATTGTTGCCAAAAAGATTTACGAATTAATTTATTTTTAGACATATAATAAAATATATTTTCACGCGAACAATAATATAAAAAGTGAACTGGATTTTTTGTAAAAAAATAATAAAGATCGAGGAAAATTATTTCCCCATTTTAATCCCCATATTTGGATATAGATATGTATTAGTTATCATGTGCATCCGTTAGATTAAATTGTTTTTGTTGTAAAATTGATAAAATTGGAATTTTAAATTTCAAAACTCTAGAAAAAAAAAAAATGGCAAATTTCCATATTCGATTGAAAACATAAACATTTCATTTCAAAGGATGATATTTACACAATAAACATCCAACTAATAAACTAATTAAAAGGGAAAGGATAAATATTCTATCATAATTTGAAGTCAAATTTGTTTTCAAATGTCTAAATAAAGTATCTGATATAATATACTAATATGTTGCAGCGGAATAGATTTGATATCCGTCATCCTTGGCAGAAAAAAAAAAAAAATATCGCCAAATTATCTGGCGAATATAATTTAATTCCTTTCAAAAATCATGGTTATTTTAAAAACTTACATTAAGAGTGTAACAAATAATATGAAACAATATTTCGTACAATACATATTACGAAAATATACATCTGGCATGTACATTTTCGTATTACGTTTTTGATCGCCAAATACAAAAAACGCCAAGGGTGACAGTTTTGAACTTTAAAATTCAAATTTTGTCAATTTGACAGCAAAATAACTCAATCTAACGCATGCATACAATAACTAATGCATATCTATACCCAAATATGAGGATTAAAATCGGGAAATAATTCTTCTAGAATTTTAATTAAAAAAAAAAAAAAATCCAATGAGCGATTAACATGGAAAATCTTTTTCTTGCATCCACGGGCGGTCAGTGATGTCATACTTCGCTTGCGTATTGAGATGTTTAAATTTATTTGGCGACTATTTTTAGCAACTAACAGTTATGGCAAGTAGCTCAATATACATAGCGCATACAGCCATTACTGAAATGTAAATAGCATTTAATTATTTGAGTTACATTATGTTGACTGGAAACCTATTTAATATACCTATGCTCTATAGCTATACTAATATAAAAAAAAAGAAAGGTTTATATGCATATGTAGAGAACGATCGCTAGAACTAAAAAGCCGATTTCTTTTTTTTTTTTTTTTTTTTCTTTCAATAATCAAAAGTTACACTGTCTCTCTCTAAGTGCTAGGAGCTATAATAAATTTTGGTAAAATAAATTTTTAATTAAAATTTTCAATATTTTAATTGAAAACAAAGCATAGATTTGATATCTATCGTCATTGGCGATTTTTGTATTTGGCGATCGAAAACGTAATACGAAAATCTGTATATTATCGTAGTAAATACGAGATGTATGTGTTTACTTCAATTACCCTACTACCGTAGGTAGTGGAAGTATTGTATAGGTTTTGGCAATTGGTCAGTGTGTGTGTATATGTGCACGTGTGTGTGTAATCTTCTGGCTGTCATATCTCCAAAACTAATAAAAATAGAACTACTAAACTTCACAAGTGATTCAGGTCTGGTGTACAGATAAATTTTCCAAATTTTCGTGAAAATTGAAAAACCGGAATTGGGTCATCGAAAGCCAGAAATGGGACCCTAAGCCCATATTCAAAAACACCTCTAATGATTTTCTTCAAAGTTGCTATATAAATAATATATTAGATGCCCTTTCGATTGAAAAGTTGCTTAGTTCAGGAAAATTGATAGGCGTCCTCTATAAACAGCTCAATTTCAGACTTCGCAAGTGCGTTCCTTTAAAAACGCCTGTACGGATTTTTTTCAAACTCGCCATGTTAACTTCCTATTAAATATCCTTTTGTATGTAATTATTGTTTTTAGGTGAATAATTGAGTATGTTAAGTTTTGGTAAAAGTTGGTATCTGAAAAACGGCTCTAACGTATTCTTGAAATTTTTTTCTTTAATCCAATTTAGATAACCTTTCTCAAGTATTACGTGCTTATTACAGGAATATTAACGGTCATCCTGATTAGGTAGTTCAGTTTTAGATCTCGGAAATTCGTGTTTAAAAAAATAACTATCTATTTTTTTCCCTTATTTTTTAACTCGCTATGCAAACTCTGTTGTATGTGTCTTTATACGTGTATCAAGTTTCTCTTACTCGAAAATCTCAAAAAATGCAAGTAATATCTCCAAAAAATTGTATATATTACGTGTAATAGTGGGTAATGGAAGTCGTGTGGTTGTTTCACACCAGATTCTGTAATAGTATATATTGTACGAATATTGTTTCATATTATTGATTTCTCCTTTAATATACATTATTAAAATAATAATCAATTATGGAAAAAATTAAATATATTTGCGAAATGAAAAAATAAATAATAATTAAAGCTATTATGACGTCAATTTTATGAAAAACATTTTCATGTCATAGGTTTGTTTTTCAATATTTTTTATTCATGAGTAAAGAAATGTTTCTTTTTATGAAATAAATAAATAAATAAATAAATAGCATTAAGTAAAAATTGCCAACATTTAACAACTAATTAAAAAAAATAATTGTAAAATTATATTTTGACTTTCCAGTTAATAATATTGCCTGACTATAACATATAAACTGATATATTTCTTGATTTTTTACATATCAGTCCATCTTTAACTAAAATTTGTTCATCAGTGCGAAGCCGGACGGGTCAGCTAGTATATATATATATATATATATATATATATATTACCTTTGAAATAAATTTATGACTAAATATAAGATTTATTGTTTTATGGAGGGAAAAAATTGGGAATGAAATGGGTAATATTAAAAAAAGGAACTTAAAAAAAAAGGTTTATATTTATTTTTCTAACCACAGCGTATAAAACGAAAGCACGGAGGAGAAAAAAAAATAAATTCTAAATATAATAAATTCTAAAAATATTTCTAATTCCATATATGAGGATGTGCATAAAAAATGGACTAAATCATGTGGCGCCACAATCCATTTGGAAGGTCTTGATAAGAAGGTGTTGGATAAATGCTTGCGTTAATAATAAATAAATGTAGGGAAGAATGTTTAAACTAGCGAATTCTTTGTTTCAGTGGTTTGTTAAATTTCCAGTATTCATAGCTGCTAACTTTTTTAATTGATTCCGGAATGTTGTTAGTAATGCCCTTTTTTCAAATCATATTCTTTGAGGAGTAATTTTCTTCATATTTAATTGTAATTACATGCTAAAGAAGATTATTCTAGAAAGAATATGGTATGAAGAACAGGGCGAATGTTAACAACATTCCGGAATAATTTGAAGAAGTTGGCAGCTATAAGTATTTTTTTTTTTTTTTAATTGATAGACAAGTAATATTTTCCAGAAAAGTTCTTTAAATGTATTTTCAAGGTTGAACACCTTAAAGGGGAGAAAAGATTAAACAATTACAAAAGTAAAGAGGTTAAGACTAATAACAATGCTTTTACAAAAACCCCTGCAAACAAGCACGAATCTCTTATTCTTCATAAAATATGAAGGATTTTAACCAATTAAAATTTTGATTAATCTGCTTACTTGCCAACTCCACTGTTTTTACCAGTAGACTACCGTTTTTTTTTTAGCTATTTCTACTGGTCTGCTGTTTTTAGGAACTTACAAGAAAAATTGTAAAATTGAGCAATTTTACTGGAAAATATATAGAGGAAAATATACAGAGAATACATATAATAATGAAATGAGGCTTATTAAATGTATGTGTAAAAATTACAATATTGATTTTAATTAACTCAAAACAAACTTAAATTTTTGGATTTTTTACTTCCATCACCCTACTACCGTAAGTAATGGAAGTAAAGAGCTGACAACCTAATCCGGCAAATTGTTAGTACCGCCCCTTTTTCTACACCTGTCATTTCTTAGAGTTTTTTCTTCTTAATTCATCGTAAATACATTTGAAGAAAATTGCTTTAAAAATTAAGTGGTGTAGAAAAAGGGGGGTACTAACAATTTGCCGGATTAGGTTGGCAGCTCTGGAAGTATTGTATTCGGTCCAAAAATTCGATATCGAGATTTCACCTGATTTACACGTTTTAAGGTCCCCTGAGTCCAAAAAAGTGGTTTTGGCAATTGGTAAGTGTGTGTGTGTGTGGAATCTCCTGGCTATCATATCTCCGAAACTAATAAAGATAGAACTACAAAACTTCAGAATTAAGACAGGTCTGGTGTACAGATGCATTTTCCAAATGTTGATAAAAATTGAAAAACCGGAAGTGGGACCGTAAGTCCGTATCTCAAAACCGGCTCTAACGATTTTCTTCAAATTTGCTATATAAACATTCTATTAGAAGTCCTTTCGAATGATATAGTTGGTTAGTTCAGGAAAATTGATAGGCGTCCTGTATAAATAACTCAATTTCAGGTCTCGCAAGCGCGTTCCTTTAAAAACATCTTTACGGATTTTTTTTTCAAACTCGCCATTTTAACTCAATTTTCTCAAAAAAAAAAAAAAGTCTGGTGTGAAACAACCACACGGCTTCCATTGCCCACTATTACACGTATTATATGCATTTTTTAGAAATAATGTGGTCAGCGAACACGTAAAATTGACCTAACGAAGTAGACACCAAACAAATTTCCTATAATGAAAGCTAATATATATATGTGTGCGTGTATGTGTGTGTGCATGCATGTATGTATAAATATATATATATATATACATATGTAAACATGTAAAACAGAATTTATATAGCGAGTTAAAAAATAAGGGGGGGGATGAGTTATTTTTTCAAACACCAATTTCCGAGATCTAAAACTGACCTACCTAATCAGGATGACAGTTATTTTTCCTGTAACAACCACTTAATACATGAGAAAGGATATCTAAAATGGATTTATGTAACAATTTTCAAGAAAATCGTTAGAGCCGTTTTTGAGATACCAACTTTTACTAAAACTTGGCGTACTCAATTATTGAACGGAAAACAATAATTACATACAAAAGCATATTTAAAAGTGAGTTACTATAGCGAGTTAGAAAATAATCCGTACAGCCGTTTTTAAAGGTACGACTTGCGAGACCTGAAATTAAGCTATTTATACAGGGCGCCTGTACACCAGAATTTCATCTGTACACCAGACCTGCTCAATGCTGAAGTTTCGTAGTTTTATCTCTATTAGTTTAGGAGATATCATAACCAGAAGATTTCGTTCGTACATACATATATACACACACATACACACTATTGCCAAAAACTACTGATTTGGACTCAGGAGACCTTAAAACGTGTAAATCAAGCGAAAACTCGACATTGAATTTTTGGACCGAATACAATACTTCCATTACCTACGGTAGTGGGGTAATGAAAGTAAAAATGCGTATAATTCGTGAAATAGTGGGTAATAGAAGTCGTGTGGTTTTTCACACCAGATTTGTAAATAATGCTTTGTAATTAAATAGTATATTTACATAGTCATTGTGAGTGTATTTTCAGTCAGATAAGATAATTAAAAACTGAATTTTGATCCTCATTATCTTATAAAAATCTGGAGAACATTTTAATTTCTAAATGCAGTGAAAATTTAGTTTAACAATTCTATGAATAACAATTTAATTGTTATTTTCTTATTGAAGCAAAATCTGCTATAAATGTAAAAATTTGTGTTTAAGTAAATATCATAGGCAATATTTTTTTTTCCTAATTTTTAGGATTTGAAATTAATTCTTTAATACACATAATCTCAATATTTTATATGTTTTCGTTTGAAAGATGAGTGATTTTTATTTAAAGAAAATTTTTATTTATGGAAAATATTTTGTAAATATTCATATATTTTTCTTTTTGTCTACTATATATTTATATAAATTCAGTCTCTATCGTTAAAAATGTCAATTTAAAAATCTCTACTGTTTTTTTTTTCCCCGATAAAATCTACTGATTTTTAAAACTGATATGTTGGCAAGTATGAATCTATCTCAAATATTATGAGACATGCTAGTCATTGTTTTTTTTTTTTTTTTCCTAACTAATTTTCCTCCACAAATATTATGAGGCAGCTTAATCAAATAGAGACTCGTTTTCCTCTTCAGATATTACCAGACAGGTTAGTCAGGCAAATAATCTTGACTATCCTGCCTCTTCAAATATTCTGTGAAAATTGACTACCTTTCTTAGTCAGATACCTGAGATCTGTTGACTAACTTTCTTAATCAAGTGTAGATTCTGACTAACATGCCTTGTCTTTGAAACTGCGGTTGTTGACTAACCTTCCTGGTCAGATAATTATGATTGTCGACTAGCCTTCTTTGTCTGATAATATTAACCTTCCTAGTATGGAGTAGTGTTTTGGTGACTAGTTCAGCAAGTACACTTTTTAGTTTTTGAGACTAGTTCAGCAAGTACACTTTTCATTTTTGGTGACTAGTTCAGCAAGTACACTTTTTGGCTAGTCAGCTATTTTGGTTAGTCAATTCTGTATTGTCAGTTGAGCATTTTGCCAGGTCACTGTGACCAATTTATTTTTCTGTGTGTACATTACGGGCTATTAGCTACGGTCAGGGACTCAACCGGATGAATGGTATGGAGACATGGCATCCCAATTTTGAATCCCCACGGAGAACATGTCTCTCCTGATTCGGTGATCCCCAGAAGTATAATTTGGATGGTAACTTGGAAGACATCGCGACCACGACGGACTTTATGTGCATCAGCTACCATTAATGTGCACGACGGTCTTCGGTCGACTCGAGTATCGAACCCACAATCTTCCAAAAACGACAGCTTGGTTAAATTATGAGCTTTAAGTTCTATCGACCAGGTTACCACGCCCCTTTTACGTAGAAAAATCTTATGTTGTAAGTTAAAAATAATTCTAAAGTACGTGAAGTCTTAATTTCAAAATTTTAAAGCTATTCTGCAAAGTATATCTAATCGCTGCGAATTTGAAAGGGAAACTTTGGGTTTTTAGAAAGTTTACAGTTAATTAGATTTAAGTACTTTTGCTGAAAAACTGGTAGAGTATGAACGTAAATTGATTCTCTACTGTATAAAATGCATGTTTAAAGTATACTAGAGGTTTACTTCGAGTTCACTTTGACTTCAGCTAATAACGGGTGCAGTATTGGGAAATGCATCTGAGTTTGATGCCAACAAATTTTCCCAGACAAGTTTTGTAATAATAGCAAACCATTTATTATTTTACATTTAAGGGGACATTGAAATAACTTTTTTTCCCTACACAGATAGATGATATCATTTTCTTCTTCCCAATCCCTTAAAATATATATATATATATATATATATATATATATATTGGATGGTGATGTTGTTTCACATGAAAAATATTTGGAACTAATGAAACCAATTAAAGAACTTCGGGAGAAGTTTATAGTAACTTATGTCGATAAAGCTAATACAAGCTATGCAATAATTTGTAAAAAACTGTATGGTGAGATTTTAAGCGAAAGTTATAATAATACAAAAAATTATGAGCTTATTAATTCGAAAGTTACAGTTATTGAGAATAGAGTTAAGGCATTTTATAAAAAGCTAAAACTAAAACAGAAAAGCCAAAATTTCCCATATTTAATATTAGTGCCAAAGTTTCATAAAAACCCTGTGAAATTTAAAGTGGTGACTTGTGGTTATGGAACTTATCTTGAATTACCTAATAAAAAGTTGTTGAAGGTTTTGAGTGAAATGTTTGAAAAAATGCTATTGGGAGAACAATCTTTTATAATAAAAAACAGTTGTGAATTATTGGGTTACTTAACTAGAATAACTAAGTCAAATAAAACTACCAGCCTATATGCTTACGATTTTGCAGACCTTTATAATACTATTGATTTAACAGATTTAAAGGAAAAAGTTATAGAATTTTATAATAAATATAGTAATAAAGAAAGTGATAAAGATTTCTTCGTTAATCTGTTTAAGTTCGTCGTTCAAGAAAACTATCTATATGAGGGAAATAAAGTGTTTAAACAAGTTTTCGGAATCCCAATGGGGGGGAGTTGCAGCTCTATACTAGCTGATATCTACTTACATATTTATGAAAAGAACAATAGTTTAAACAGAGAAACTTTATGTTGTAGATATATCGATGACCTAGTATTGATAAGGTTGAATGGTGAAAATTCAGATATTGATTGTCAGTACTACCCTAAGAATTTAAAACTAGAACCCTCCTCAATGAATTGCAAAAATATAAATTATTTAGACGTAAATATAAAATTAGAGAATGATAATTTGGTAACTAGAATTTATGACAAAAGAAAAGAATTTAATTTTAAAACAATAAAGCTTATGCATTTTACATCTAACGTACATATTTCAGTTAAAAAGAATGTATTTAGAAATGGTTTAATACGTATTGCTAGATTAAATACAGACTTGGAAGAGATGTTTGAGGATATGGTAGAATGGTGTCGTCAGAGCATAGCTCAGGGTTTCCATAGAGATTTGGTGAAAAGTATGACGTACCAATTCGTGAATCAGTATAAATGGAGTACTGAGCTTAAAATGTTGTTTCAAAGGAAGGATGGGTTAGAGAATTGGTTTCATGAGTTTTTTTCATTTGGTCTTGACAGGTGAGGGGAACGTTGCATGCGTAAAACTAGTTTAACCCTGCAGTGCATGTTGTAAGCCATGCCGCCTGTCTCCATATTAATTTAATTTCGGTTTGTTTTAGTTTCATTTTCAGTTTTGGTTTATGTTAAAGATATTTTTCGTACTCTATTTGGTTTTAGTTTGTTTGCTAATTTCGTTAAGTTTTTGTTGACTTGTTTTATTCTTGAATTTTATGTTTAAATATGAGTTCGGTTTTGCTTTTCAATGGGATATATATATATATATATATATATAAAGTAAATAAATCGATTTGTTAAGTTTACTTTAGTTTCTGCACTACGTCAGTTGAATACGCAGAAGGAATGGAAATACTTGTAGATGTCATACAAGACTGGACTCTTTAATATGTTTTTGTGTGAGAGGGGCTACAGCCATAATCAACCATATCGTAGCTACATTCATAAAATTTATGAGGATGTTATTAATTTCAAAAATTATTTCAAAGTATTCAGAGTGTTGCCAATCCCGCTACTCTGTGAACATATCACAATTTTTAAGTAACCCTATGTAATATCGGTCCATAACACACGCAATACACAGTGTATGTATTCTTTAACCACATTTCTTGCGACCATGGAAGCCTCTGCGCAGGTGCGGATTGAACGAGTCCAGTGTTAAAATAGGGGTGACTGAGAGAAAACAAGCGATAAGGGAACACCGAATAACTGGATATTTGCCAAATAACTATCACTCGGCCAATTTTGCATCCCTCGAAACTTTTGGACTCGGCCTCACTGCTAGTCGTAGGAAACGTGGTCGCACTATAACTTGTATTCGATTCAGTACTCAAAAAAAAAAAAAAAAAAAAAAAATTGAATTACCTTTTGAGGTACTGTGAAACATTGCACTGTCATAACAGAAATCATTTGTATGATACTATAAACGAAGAAAACGTGTTATATCATATTCTACAGATGAGTGACAAAATAATGTGAACATCTTCGAATTAAGACATTTTGTGAAATATACAGTAAGATATTTAATGGATTCATAAATCCTTACTAGAAACTCATCTTCGTAATAAAAAGCATAGCATCAAGTATTAAATACATATAAAAAGGGCAAAGTAATATTTCAGTTAGTACAAATTAAAATAAAAAAATACTTACTTACCAGACTTTCTAGAATACTAAAAATTCAGATAAGTTTGTTTCAAAATAGGAAAAAATGCGAGCGTAAAACATAAATATTGAAAAACGATAATAAATAAATAAAAATAACATTCAGTGAGAAGTACATAAAGAATTATAAATAAAGTGGAATGAAACAACCAATGGGAAAATTACACTTTATTAAAATGGGATATGTCTTTATTTTCCTGAAATCTTGAAAGCATTAAAGTAATATTGCTTTTTTATTGCTTCGTCATTGAATATCGATATAAAGAAAAAGGATAAATGACTGTACTAAACGTAAGACGACCAATAATAAAATGTATAAGTTTGTTTCATTATATATATTGTTGTACTATATTTTGTGTTTTCAAAGGAGGTTTTATTTTTATTTATTTTATACATATATATATATATATATATATATATTTAAGAATTCAAATAATATATATATATATATATGCAATATATATTTATATATATCACTTAAAAAAAAAAAAATATATATATATAGAGAGAGAGATTATATTTTAATTAATATAATAAAATCTACGAGTTGCCTGAATTTTTACTTTCTTTTATGCATAGCTGCCGACATTTTAATTTATCCAGGAGTATTTTTAGCCGCGCCTTTACTTCACAGCACTTTATATATAGAAAAATATTTCCCAATATACAACTTTCATAAAATAAGAATAAATTACTCTTAAAAAATAAGTGGTGTGAAATAAAGGCGGGAGTAAAAATACTGCGGAATAAATTTAAATGTTGAAAGCTATTTCAGAAATTTATGGATTGAAAGGCTGATTTTTTATACAAACTATGTGAAAAATACCAGAGCCGGGAATCGAGCCCGGGCCTACCGCTTTACGTGCGGATGCTCAAACCATTGAGCTACCTTGGTTGATTACCAGCTAGGCATTTCACACATAACATTCGTTGGCAAAGTCACCGAGTCTGCAAACACAGCTGTATCAAGTGACATTATTAATCATGGCACAACTCCAATAGACCATGAAATTTTCAATTTTAATTTAGAAATTTATTCATCAAGCCTGAAAGTTCCTTTCAGAAAATTATGGAGTGAAAGACTGATTTTTTATTCCAACTATGTGAAAAATATCAGAGCCAGAAATCGAACCCGGGCCTTCCGCTTTACGTGCAGATGCTCAAACCATTGAGCTACCTTGGCTGATTACCAACGAATGTTATGTGAGAAATGCCTAGCTGGTAATAAGCCAAGGTAGCTCAATGGTTTGAGCGTCCGCACGTAAAGCGGAAGGCCTGGGTTCGATTCTCGGCTCTGGTATTTTTCACATAGTTGGTATAAGAAATCAGCCTTTCCCTCCATAATTTTCTGAAATGAACTTCCAGGCTTGATGAATAAATTTCTAAATTAAAATTGAAAATTTCATGGTCTATTGGAGTTGTGCCATGATTAATAATGTCACTTGATACAGCTGTGTTTGCAGACTAGGTGACTTTGCCAACGAATGTTATGTGAGAAATGCCTAGCTGGTAATCAGCCAAGGTAGCCTAATGGTTTGAGCATCCGCACGTAAAGCGGAAGGCCCGGGTTCGATTCCCGGCTCTGGTATTTTTCACATAGTTGGTATAAAAAATCAGCCTTTCACTCCATAATTTTCTGAAATGAACTTTCAGGCTTGATGAATAAATTTCTAAATTAAAGTTGAAAGCTATGTTTTATGTTCATAAGAAGAAAGTAATAATAGATCGTTAAAATTTTTCAAGATCTGTTTTTCGAAGGATTTACATATTTTAGACGTCCTGAACTCAATGAGGAATTTGCACATTTTCTAATTTTATCATTAACTAGCAGGCTACGCCCGCTTCGCTGGTCACTATTTTTAAAATGAATCATTATAATTAATGAATTCTCAAAATTGCGTTAGTTTATATCATGTGAAAAAAAAAAAAAAAAAAAAAAAAACTCTGATCAGGAAAAATGTCGCACCGGGTCCCCACTGCCTTCGGCAGCGTAGACCCGTGCGCGATGCGCACGCGCGAATGCATATATATGAGCGCCCTAATAATTTTACAAATTCGAATATATCCGCAATCGATTTGTAAGTATCGAAAACCTCTATATACCAATTTTGAACGATCTGACACTATTTTAATTTTTTTGCCCCCCCCCTCCCCTCCCCCCCCCTACTCGCCCCTCCTAATAACTTTACACAATCGAAAATATCCCCATTCGACTTGCAGACTTCTTAAACCTATCTGTACCAATTTTGAACGGCCTAACTGTATTTCTATTTGTTTTTGCCCCATAGCCCCCCCTTACCGCCCCTCCTAATAATTTTACAAATTCAAAATCATCCGCAATCGATTTGTAAGTATCGGAAACCTCTATGTACAAATTTTCAACGATCTGACACTATTTTTATTTTTTTTGCCCCCCCCCCTCTCCTCCCCCCTTCTCGCCCCTCCTAATAACTTTACACAATCGAAAATATCCCCATTTGACTTGCAGGCCTCTTAAACCTATCTGTACCAATGTTGAACGGCCTAACAGTATTTCTATTTGTTTTTGCCCCATTGCCCCCCCTTACTGCCCCACCCCCTTACACGCCCCTCTTAATAATTTTATAAATTCAAAAATATCCGCAGTCGATTTGTAAGTATCGAAAAACTCTATGTACCAATTTTGAACGATCTGACACTATTTTTATTTTTTTGCCCCCCCCTCCCCCCCCCCCTACTCGCCCCTCCTAATAACTTTACACAATCGAAAATATCCCCATTCGACTTGCAGGCCTCTTAAAGCTATCTCTACCAATTTTAAACGGCCTAACTGTATTTCTATTTTTTTTTGCCCCATAGCCCCCCCTTTACCGCCCCACCCCCCTACCCGCCCCTCCTAATAATTTTCCAAATTCAAAATCATCCGCAATCGATTTGTAAGTATCGGAAACCTCTATGTACCAATTTTCAACGATCTGACACTATTTTTATTTTTTTGCCCCCCCCCTCACCTCCCCCCTTCTCGCCCCTCCTAAAACTTTACACAATCGAAAATATCCCCATTTGACTTGCAGGCCTCTTAAACCTATCTGTACCAATTTTGAACGTCCTAATTGTATTTCTATTTGTTTTTGCCCCATAGCCCCCCCTTACTGCCCCACCCCCTTACCCGCCCCTCCTAATAATTTTACAAATTCAAAAATATCCGCAATCGATTTGTAAGTATCGGAAACCTCTATGTACCAATTTTAAACGATCTGACACTATTTTTATTTTTTTTGCCCCCCCCTCCCCTCCCCCCCCCTTCTCACCCCTCCTAATAAATTTACACAATCGAAAATATCCCCATTCGACTTACAGGCCTCTTAAACCTATCTGTACCAATTTTGAACGGCCTAACTGTATTTCTATTTGTTTTTGCCCCATAGCCCCCCCTTACGCATGTGAAATCACGTTTTGCCCCCCCCCCCCGCCCCCCTTGGGGACCGAATTTCAAAAATTCCAGAAACCGATTTTTAGACATTTGTATTAGCTATATTTTAAAGCAAATATTTTACGGATATCTGTTTTTTTGTTTGAGATAGGAAGGATTTTGTGAAATTACGTTTTGCCCCCCCTCCCCCCCTTGGGGGGCGAATTTTCTAAAATCGCTTGCGGCGTTGTCTTTCTCGGGTCGTAAACATTAACCGTGCCAAATTTGGTCCCGCTCGGTGAAACGGCCTAGGATTCTATAGCGGACACACAGACACACAGACACACAGACACACAGACTCTGCATTTTTATATATATTGATTAACAGAACGGGAAAAAATATGAAAGGAGGCACATCTGTTTTTTCCATTTTCAATCTTGATTATTTATTTCTGATAGTTTAAATACGCCCTATTTTCTATATCCTGAAAACGGAGCAGGATACATATGACGTCACACTTTATGATGAGGAAACGAAATCTCTCTCTCGTGAGTCTAAACGTGAAAACCAGGCTTTTCAGCATGCCTTTTTAAAATATTATTTTTATTATGAATGAGATTACACAGTCTCATTAGAAATACTGTATCATGCGAATTTGTCGAAACATAATGTCAATTGCTAGGGGAAGAGGGGGGGGGGGTAGCTATGCGAAAAATGACAAAACTGAATCTACGAGTATTTGGAAATAAGATCTCTTTGGTATAATGAAGATAATTTTTTAGTTAAAGAAACATTTTATTTTGTCTAAATATTACTAATTGAAAACATTTAATAACTGCATGTACAGTTATTTAAATATATATATATATATAAATGCATAATTACACATTTCAAAAATACTGATATTAAAGTATTTTCGTATTTATATGATGTTGTACAGCCATATAATATCTACAAAGGTTAAAAACCATAAAAATGTTTCACAGTTTACTATTAAACAGATAAAATTTAAAAACATCCAAGGAATGACAGGCACAAAGTCACTGATTTAAATTCGCAAGTTATAAGGCTTCATTGAGTAAGTAGTAATATAAAAAATATTCCTTATTTATGACAAAAGTATTGTTTTGGGGTTGAATTTTCTTTACTAAGTTTTTGATATAATTACACCTTTAGTGGTACTTTGAATTCGAAGGTTTTTAGCAATAGTTTGTGAACATGTAATCTGCTTATCTAACAGGAAGATTAAATTAATTTTTCTGAATCTGTATCATATAATATTGCATGAAACTTTTCACTTGGATCGAACAAATGATCTGCAGCACAAGAACATACAGAGATATTCAAATAGCTTATATATTTAGGTGGAATTTATCATTGATATAATTTATTATTTAAACTACATTAATATATACTATAATTTTTTATACTAAAGGTAATGAATTGAAAATATATTTTTTCTTTCTACAAAAATACAATTTTTATGTAGAATATTTTATGAAAAGAATTCATCGTTCGTTTGCAAAAACAAATAAAGGTGTGATCGATGATCCAGTGGTACATCATTTTAGGTGAAAATAAATAGTCCACATTTCTTAATTATGATTTACTGAATTTATTTACATATTAAATGTACAGTTATATACATATTTAACAAGATTAACATGACTTAGGTTCTCCCGTTTTGACCCTTCCATTACCGATGTCTGCCACACAAGACAGAGAAACTAAACATTTACATGTAACGCACGTATCTTGACACACGGTGACCCCTGGTAGAGAGAATATCCGTAACACTCACCCCCGAACTCGAATGAGTTCACCATCAATTTCCAAAAAATTTACAATCATAAACAATTATTAAATCCACATATTGAAAAATAATTTGAAAATCTAAATAACTATCAGTTAAAAAAAATAAGAAAAATATAATGTTAAGCATTAACAGAAATTTACAAATAATATTCAAACAACCTAAATAAAAGTTTTCAGTAATCAAATAGCAATATACACATAAATAATAATCAACATTATACATAAGTTAACAATTTTTACTTATTCAATTTATTATTAAGGGTTAAATTCTAAATTATGTATAAGTTGAACTAAGCGCTTAATGTTACCTTTAGGGGTTTTGAAAAGAAGAGAACGAATTTTACCATCTTGACCTGGATATATATTCAAAATTCTACCCATCATCCATATGTCTCTAGGGTAGCGATCATCATTAATTAAAATAAATAATTTAACTTGAATGATGAAATCTTTCCTGGTTGTGGAGATATATAAGCAGATCTTAAATTAAGCAAATACTCTTTTCTCCACTTGTTCCAAAAATGAGTTAAAAGAATCTGTTGATATTTATATCTCTTTACCAAAGAACTTCTGCGTACAATTAATTCGTCTTTGTTGAGCTTAGTTACAGGTAAAGAAATTAACCCGTTAGTAGTCGCTAGTTGGTCGATTCGCCGCCCATCTTTTAGTGTTGTCAGATTTTTTTATTCAATAGCCACCAAAAATTTTTAGAAGTGACATTTGATATATAAAAAACGCGAATAAAATCGAAGAAACGTCGGTCACATCACTTCTTAAAATTATTGGTGGCAGTTACAGTCGGCTGCAAAATTATTCGAGCACTAGCATTAATCCTTGCCAAAAAAAAGTACACTTAATACAGCTTTGTTAAATAAATCCTTGTCGAGTCATGTTCTTAATCAGTCTAAGAACATGATTCGACAAGGATTTACTTAGCAAAACAGTCTTAAGTGTACTTTTTAAATATAGGAATTATTGGTTAGTGCTCGAATAATTTTGCAGCCGACTGTAAATAAAAAGTATGCAATCTGTAATAGGTGACGCTGTCTATAGCGACTACTAACGGGTCTTTTTCCAACTAGAAAGTGAGAAGGAGTGAGTGGGGAAGGTTCTGAGGGTTCACTGTACACATACGTAATAGGTCTAGAATTAATCATTGCTTCAATTTCTAGAAACACAGTTTCTAATTCTTTAAGAGAAAGAGAAGATTTACCAATAATTTTCTTTAAGAAAGTTTCAATGAAAGTTTAATTGAACTTTTGAAATTTGAAATTTTACATTTCAGCACTAAAAATTGTTGCTTTTAACAAAATCAATAAGGAATCAATATCAATCTGTTTAAGAGACAGATAGTATATTTTGAAATAGCTACTAGTATTTTTTGAAAAAGGGATTTTTGTAGGTAGGTTATTTTTTTAGCGGTAGGCGAAAAGGGATTTTTTTTAATGTTTTTTGTAATGAGAATTCAAATTTTCGTCTGGCAACACTTATTTGATGTGAAAGTTACTCTATAAAGAAAACGGTGGAGAAAAAGGGGCGGATACTAAGACTTTTATTGAATATTTATTGAATGTCGGCAGATTTGTCAGAATAATTGTTTTGTTCAAATTGTACACCACTAAACCTGTTTCTTGCTACAACAACATTGGTCAAAAACAGTTTTTCAGATGTTTTCTTTTTTTCCCCCTTTACAATCTAACCTCGTTAACGTAAAACACGCTTAACTTGAACTACTTTTAAAATGAACTGTTTCCACAATCCCCGTCAAAATGAAGACTAGTTACTGATAGCATAAACTACTGATAACATAAACAATTTCTTTATAAACTTGAGATTCACATTAACAAGATTCGACTGTAATAATGAACGAAATAAAAATTATTACATATTTCAATCTTTGAGAACTGAAACGAAAATGTTTTATATTTTTTTTACAAATAGTCTTTTAAAACTGGTTTACTGATGAATAACACAGTTTTTAATACTTTCTGAAAAATTCTAATTATGTAATTCATGTGGTTTTTTAAATAAACGATTAATGACTTTCATGTGGGTCTTGTTAAAAAATCTAATTTTAAAATTTATTTTTCATGTCAGTTTAATCAATTATTGCTCCCTAAAAATTATTGATTCTGGAAAAATAAGTTTATAAGAACACCTTTTAAAATAGTTTTTGACAGTAATATTGTTAATTGTATCAAATTTAAAAGATTATTTTTAATGTTTGAGCAACTATACATGAAAATTTTTATTTTTAGAAGAGAGATTATTTGTAATAAGAGAAGAAATCGATTGTATAGTTGTTATTGATTTATTGAAAACACGAAGTCTTCTTTCAGTATAATAAATAAAAAATAAGTTTTTATCTTAAAACATGTTCTTTTGTTCAATTACATCATTTTCCTTTCACATGCTTCGCAAATATTGAATTTTTAATATTTATTTATTTACTTTTATGAAAGAAAAGAAGAAATCTTTACATATGATGCAAAGGAAAAAATAACAATGAACAATGTTTTTAAAATATTATACAAGTTGTAAACATAAATTTACTTTTATGTTTATTATAAAAAGGAAAAAAAAATCTCTTTTTTCCCCAAGTTATCAGGATATTCTAAAAAGACAAAAGGTATCGTTTTTAATTTTTCTTACATATGATAAATTATTGTGTAAATATCACAAAAAAAAAAAAAAAAAAAAGAAGAAGAAAACTTTCAGTATGCACAAAGTTTATTTTACGGGAAAAAAATCGAATTTTCAGGAAAGCCTTATTCACAAAATAATGAGTTAAAAGAAATTACAATATTTTAGAGAAAGAGTGGGGGGGGGGGGGGGGGTGCTGCGCACAAAAGTTTGTTTATTTATTTATTATTTTTTTTTTTTTAATGCCGTTGAAGAATAGCAATGAATTTTGTTTTGGAAAATGGAATTTATTTGAAGATCATCTAATGAAAGAAATAACTCTTAAAAAAAGTAAAACTGAAAATAAATAAATAAATAAAAATAAAATAAAACATTCAACATATTTCAAATTTGATATATATTCTGATGAAATGAGCTAATTTACAAACATTTTTCATCCATATGTACATAAATTATTTTTATTTTTACTTGTGCTCAGGATTTGCGATTATAATAATTAAAAATAAATAAATAATTAAAAATTTTAATCGGCAGAAAAAGAAGAAAAAAAAAATGTAACTACAAGGTTCCAAAAGAATATAAAGCCTTATTCTGCTTTATATAATAAATATAAAATAGAAACTATGCGTAAAATTTTAACCGTATATCTAAGAATGAATTTTGAGAATAACATTTTAAAATTAAGAAAGCGTGAAAAAATTCATTCTGAGATAAGAGGATTTTCAGTTTTTCGCAGAGGGAAGATTTAGCCCAAATGTGATAACAAAGACCACTTGGTAGTAAACTTGGTCCCTACCGCCCACTAATGGGCATTCTAGCTTTATGGTTGGCGGCAAGTTTTTTCTCGGATACTGAAGCACTTTCTATTTTCAAATTTAATTGACTTTTAAACAAATTGAAATGGAAAAATGCTTTATTATTATGTACTTTAATTTGCTACAACGCGGTTTAAGCTTATATTAAAAAATAAATACATAAATAAATAAAAATAATAATAATAAAATGTTTTATGACATATTTTGTGGGAAGGTTCCAACCCAGTTCAACGATCCAAATCCTTCAGCCAGTCTCCCTTGCATTCAAGTATAAAAATTTTCTATGTTTATCTGCTTGTGTTGATTTAATTTCGTGTTCTTAAACTTCTGATTACGTTTTGCATTTTCTATCGCCTTTTATTTCTCTACACAAGTTTTGGCATTTTTTTTCATGAAATTTTATGTCAATGGAACGGTAAAGGCTTTATTAAATTTATAATTATTGTGTAAATATATAAATAATCAAATTCGTTAAGGACAATGTGTAGTTTTTTTGTTTGCACGTAATTTGGTTAATCCTTATTTTTTTCCAAATGTCCGGCACATGCAAACGTAAAACAGAAAATTATACATTGAACCTATACCTCACAGAACATTAGTTTTAAGTTTATTTCACGAACGCAGCTGATCAATGAAACTTACAGTGCGTTGCATGAATATAAACGCACCTTTGCTTTAAGAATCAGAATGGTATAGAAGTGTAATAAAAAAATATAAATAGGTGACACTTGATGCAAACTGTATGTGTGTGATTCAAGAAATGAAAATACGAGTCAAAACAATGAAAGACCAATACGTTTTTAAGAAAATAATTTTATTGAATTTATTACAAAAAATACATGTTGCATTAATTTAAATGCACATTTAAAAAATAAATAACTGAGTAACAAATACTGTATCTAATATTTTGTAAAGTCACCATGGGCTACTAGAACAGCCAGTAAACGCCTTGGCAATGACAGATATAGTGACATGAGGTAATCCAAGCTGATTGTCTTCCAAGCTAGTAGAATGGCCGATTTTAGTTCATCTTTCGTGTTAAACAGCCTTCCGTTTACGTAAACACGGTGAACCAGAATACCCCATACGTTCTCCATTATGTTTAAATCGAGGCTTTCTGAGGGCCAATCCAGAACTTTAATTTTATTGTCACGGAACCATTTTTTCACGATATGTGCTGTATGTACAGATGCACAATCTTGCTGAAAAATATAATTTCTTCAAGCTTTCTTGACTGCTTGACGGCGGAGGTTCCTTGTGAGCATCTGGACCTAATCTACAGAGTCCATAGTGTTCTCCACGAACTCTCGAAAGTCCCTTTAAAACTTATGACTGCCCACACCATGACACACCCACCTCCAGATTGACGTTTTGAACAGTACATTTCTTCGGTTCTCAAATCGTGCCAGTAGCTATGAAAACCGTCCGGACCATCGAGATTAAACATTTTTTCATCTGAGAAGATGACTTTTTCCCAATTTAGTCGATCTAAAATCCATTTTCTTGCCCATTCCAACTGCATATCTTTGTGCTTCTGAGAGAGGGGTGGTTTCGCCTTCATGTTCTTAAATTTAATGAATGTTGCAGCTTTGATAGTTCTCCATATGGTTGTCCGATGAACACCTAGCTTGTATTGAGCTTTTATCTTAGCACAGGAAATATTCTTATTCTTTGCAGCGTTGCATACTCGACGTTTGTCGTAACTGGTGATCTTTCCTGTTCTCTTCTTATACGCTTTTTTCCAATAATTTGCTCCTTTCATTATATAATTTCGCACTACACTCTCACTTCTTCCGATTCGGTGCCCAATTTCACGATTGCTAAGACGTTTACCACGCATAAAGTCGATTTTTATCCTCTCGTCTACAGTCAAAGTT
Source organism: Salticus scenicus (assembly GCA_963930645.1). Classification (NCBI taxonomy): domain Eukaryota; kingdom Metazoa; phylum Arthropoda; class Arachnida; order Araneae; family Salticidae; genus Salticus; species Salticus scenicus. The sequence goes on from OZ005656.1 coordinate 57,818,050, forward strand.
TTCCCTCTTGCCATCCTGAACAAACTCCGTAAATTTTGCACTCAAGCATTAAAACTGTTTTTAGAGAACTTTAGCAACATGACTATCTGTGTTTTAATTTAATTCCGACTGCTCTGTCAAATTTTAAATGCAAAATACAGAGTGCGTTTAATTTCGCGCAACGAATGAAAAACAGGGAAAAATAAGAAAATGCTTAAACACGCATTTACATAAGCTTGCATGAGCCTAAACATACGTGCTCAAAGCACCTTATTCAGTTGTTAGTCATATGCAATAACTGCAAGTATCATTACTTCTTTTAAAAATTAAAAAATTCTATTTCTGGTTATTGGAAAAAGTGCGTTTATATTCATGCGACGCACTATAAGTGTTTTCTATGCTAAATTTTTTTCGAATCATTTTTCTTTAAGTAAGGAATATTACAGTAATTATTTTTTCTCCAAAATAACCGATTTCTTCCGAATTAATAATAATAATAATAATAATAAAAAGTTTATTTGTATATTAAATTGTTGATGTAATACTTTAATTATGGAAATTTTTTTTATCCTATTTACTTGAGCTTCAAAATATTTTAGTTAGTTTGTATATAAACTTTTATTTATTTTTTTATTTTTTTCTCTCTTATTGAATCTGTTTCATGTTTTCGGAATTCTTTACGCTAACAACTTATTTTCATTAAGAAAAGTTATATTTTAGTAGAAATGCTACAAGAAAAGAAACGTATCGTTTGTTATCATAAGAGAAATAAGCTAAATATAAATAAATGTCAGTAGTTAATATTATATTCATGATATCAAGAGATTTTGGAAAAGAAAATATATAGCTTACCTATATATATATTTACTTAAGACAGTATTGTTACGAAAATATATTTTAGATATACAAAACTTATTTAAATGTTGAAAAGATTTACCTGCGTCTTATGTCGTTATAGACTATTTGTTTTCTTCCCATGGTTGCCAATTCTCATCTTCCAAACTTCATAACTCCAGATATTACTCTCCTAGTAGGCAATGTTTTGCTAATCTCCAAGCGATGCGGCTATATATTTTTTCGTTCACTATTATTGTTTTCTAGCAATGTCAATTGTGTTTTATTATTAATTTTTTTTCATTCGTTTAATTGTTTTACATGCATACTATTAAAAATTTCTGTAAATTTAATGTAAATATTTATCCAGAGTCTCTGTAAATTTACAGTCATTCTTAGTTAAAAATGAATAATCGAGATTCTCAATCTTTATTCTGTATTTTTACGTAATTTTATTATTCAATTTTTTATTTAAAATTAAAAATGACTGTTTCTACTTTAGAAAAAGCATTCCGAGTCCGAAATATAGTCTCAACGATAATTAATTAAATTAATATTAGTTATTAAAGTGTATGTATAAATTAAGTTTTTTAACATCTCTGTTTATTTTTCACTGTAATTTTACGTAAGACTTAAGATAATAGATTACACAGTGTTTTCTGTTGAAATTTTTAACGGTACAAGATTAGAGAGTCATCTCGTTATATCGCTTTAATAGCAACTAGATTTTGAAATTTTGCATTTTACCATGTTCACTTTGAAGATGACATTTTCCTGGTGATAAATCTTCACTATTTCTGCATATTTTAAATTTTTTGTCTTAAAATGTTTTAGTAATCATTTTCGCTTTAATGGGGTTATTGTATACTTTTGACATTTATCTTTAGTTTCATTCTTACATACTGTAAGCATTTTAGACAATATTCTAGGAATACTATTCTGGTAAATTTCAGCAATTCCAAACCATTGGCAAATTCCTCTATATGAAGCTGTTAAGGAAATGTAAATGACATTTAATTATTTGTATTTGATAAGACGATTAATTTAAAAGAAACTAAATATGTATTCATATTATTTCGTGGACTATAAAATCAAGTAAAGTAAAACATATAAGATCATTTGATTAATTTAAATTAACATTACAATAATAAATAATCAAAATTAAAATTTTAAGGCTATTATATCATCAGATTTATCAGAAAATTTTAAACGAATACATGTAAACATTTTTAACTATTTATTTCTTGTTATTATTATTATTATTATTATTATTATTAATTTTACTCACATGTTAGAAAATGTTTCTTTTCATGTTTTAAAAAATAAATAAAACAAAAAGTTGTGTATGCATTTTGATTTGAGGTGGCATCATTTTTAAATTACATCTCAAAGAAAAATGTTGAAAAAAAATCATACTGCATACCACAATTCATTCATGTGTATCTTAACGAAATCTGATAAGTCTTCCAGTCTTTAACACGTTAATCGCCATGTCAGTCATGTGTGCCTGACGCATTTTTAACACGCATTTTTAACTAGGAAATAACCCTAAAAGGAATATGATATACGCCGAGTAATTATTAACACGTTAATCGCCATGTCAGTCATATGTGCCTGACGCATTTTTAACACGCATTTTTAACTAAATTGTCTAATAAAGTCGGTGTCGTCCAACTGCGACCCGACATACCAGGTGTTTCAATTTCGTCTTCCCCCACCTATACCAACTGCGGACAGTCTTTTTTAATCCCTTATGTCAACTGCGTCCGCTGAAAATTTCACCAAGTGCGACGAATCGCCAAATAAGAATAATAAAATTGTATTAGTAATATTTCAGCATAAAAGACTAGTTAAATCTCGTACTTTAATAACTTTTATATCAAACTTATAGAGATTTGAAATCTTTAATGCATGTCTATGTAAAAATTTGCAAAAAATATTATTTTTGTTACATTTTAATTCATTTTTAACTTTAACACTAAAAATAGCTACTGTCACCAAAAACTGCAGGTTAAAAAATTAATATACCTAATAATTTCTTCTACTGTACACGGGTGTACAAAATTAAAGCAATAATTTGTTTTCTTCTTTTGCGCGTAATTTTTAAACAAATGAACACAGTGAAGATTCATATACATGCATGTGTTAGAATTAAACCAGATTTTTCTTCCTGTTTTTCCTTCTTTTTTTCGCATGTGAATAACTTTTTCAAAAATATACATACAAACAGGAAAACTGGTTCGTTAAATATATATATATATATTATCATGATGAAGTTCATAGTTTACAAATTAGTAATTATATATATATATACACATATTTAAGTGAAAGAAAGAGAAAGAAAAATCAGGATTAAGTTTGACATTTGAAGGCATGTGCGTCTTGACCTAACTGTAATGCATCCTTACCACTATTTTTTCTTTTCTTTTTTAAAATTGTTAAAAATTTTATTTTTTTCTAAAGCTTACGTTTGAGAAAAATTAAATAATTATTAGTTTAAAAATTATTACTTATGCTAACGTTATATAAAATTCGATTAATGGTATGATAACTAACATGCCATTCAAATTTTATGATCATATGTTGACTTGTTTAAAAGTTATGTGCAAAAGAAGAAAATGGGAAAGGAGGTTGTTCCTTTAATTTTGAACACCAGTGTGTATAGCACATTAAAACCTATCACTTTTTTTTTTTTTTTTTAAGTATATTTGGGGAATGGTGGACGTTAAAAATCAAAATTTTAATTATCATATTTGAATTGGGAAAGTTATATATATATATATATATATATATATATATATATATATATATATATATATATATTAAAAAGAATCAACATTAAGTATATTAAAATTTCTCTAAAATGTTTACTTAAAAAAACTAGTATGTTGTGGCTACCACATGACTTTCTTCTATATTTTCCTATACAAATTCACTATTAATTTAAAAAACTATCTTCCATGATGATGCAGACGATTTCCAATTTTAGAGAAATAGTATAACACTAAATATTAAAAAAAAAGTCAATTTTACTCTCAATATTACATAAGAAAAAAAATCTGGAGTGACTCCACTCGACTTTCCGAACATTGAGTAACTAACAGTTTTATAGATAAAATAAAGAAAGAGGAGTTGCTAAACAAACAAAAAAGAGAAAACCATAACAGAGTGTTTGAGTATTTTTCTCCATATATCACACGAGGTTTTATTTAACGCTACTGAACTTTGAGCCCTTAGATCATAAGGATAAAGAATTTTTCGTTGTGTCCCTGTAAAAATCTATAAATGCTAGATTCACCAAAATGCTTATAGTTAGTGCAACAGTGATTTATAATATTCATACAAATTTTCAGCTCAATTGAATAAGGCGTTTAGATGCTATCGCTGGTCTCATAGGCCATAAAGATAAAGAATTTTTCTTTGTGTCCCTGTAAAAAAACTGTAAGTGCTAGATTCATCAAAATCTATACAGTTGGTTCAAATGTGACCTATAACATGTGTACAAATTCTTTGCTGAGATTAATAAGGCGTTTAGACGCTATCACACTTTTAAAAATTTGGCAAAGAATTTTTCTTTGTGTCCCTGTAAAAAAACTATAAATGTTAGATTCTCCAAAATCTATACAGATTGAGTATCTGTGACCTATAATATGTGTATAAAGTTTTTGCTCAATTGAATAAGGCGTTTAGATGCTATCGCACTTTTAAGATTTTGGTCCCTTGGCCATAATGATAAAGAATTTTTGTTTGTGTCCCTGTAAAAAAACTATAAATGCTAGATTCACCAAAATCTATAGGGTTCGTACTATGGTGACTTACAATATACGTACCAACTTTCAGCTTATTCGAACAAAGCGTTTAGACGCTAGCGTGTTCACTCACAGACATACACACATACATACACACATACATACACACATCATCGTAAAAATAGTGAAAACGGACTCGTTGGACCTCGAAACGTATAGAAACATCAAAATCTCGAATTTGGATTTTTGGCATGATTACAATACTTTCCTCACTATAGTGTTCGGAAAGTAAAAATGATAACTTTATTTTAAATTATCGCAGATTGATGGTTCAAGAATTTGTTTTAAAGGTATTGGCGAGCTCTTTTGAAAGAAACCCATCATGAAAATTTACTCCCCTCGAAGGGGGACTCCTACATACACATTCCCCCCCCCCCCCCCCCAGTTGACTATCTCTATTACGCAAAATATATATTCGTTTCATTTTGTTTAGTGCAGTTTATAGATGTTAAACTCTACTTACCTGCAATTTCCCCCATAGACGTAATGCACTTGAATACTTTTGAGTGTCTCTGAACACGAACCATTTGCTTCAGCTCAACGAAAAGCTGAGTGTAGCATCCCTATATGATACAAGGTGTCACTACATACTAATTTGTATGAAATTCTGTGCAGTAATTCCTGAGATACAGTTGCACAAAATTTTGTCACACAGAGACAGACAGACATTTTCTAAAAATCGTCAAATCGTGTTCTACAGTTCTCAAAACGTGTAAATCCATCAAAAACCCGAAGTCGAAAATTTTTACGAACCCAATACTTTCTTCTATTGAATATAAAAGAAAGTAAAAAGATAAAATTCGCAATTTTAATTTATTAGTTCTATTATCATTTGAAAAATTTTAAAAACGTTTATGTCAACTAATTTTTTAATTTTTTGCTAAATTTGAAATTATTATAGTTTAACAATATATTCTAAACACATTTGGTATTACGCTGCAGATTAATTGCTAAATTAATTTTAGATTTCTTTTTCTGTTTAAATGCTGAAATTTTACGCAAATATTTCATATTTAAGCCAAAAAATATTCTAAAATTTTTTTTCTTATGAATCAGTACACAAAGTAACATCCATTTAAGTTTAGCATATATTAATAAAATATAAAAGTGTAATATCGAAAGCAAGCAAAATTTAAAAAACTAATTAGCATGGAAGAATTAGAAATGTTCAAAATGTTTAAATTTTATTTTTTATTTAAATATTTTTCGATAAGTTTTAATATAGTTGACACATTTCAATATATACATATATATATATATATATACTAACTTTCAGAACTGTAAATAATTTAAAAGATCTAGTTATATCGTCCACCATCTTTTTAATGCAGCAGTTTTCGCTTATGGATTACTTAAAAAACAGCCTTGAATTTTAATTATACAGATAGATTGCTTTTTAATCATGATGCCATTTTCCACTGATTTCATACAAATATGAGATAAAATATGTCAGTTTCTTTATTCATTTTCTTATTTACGATTAAATAAAAGTAATTTTGGTCACAGAAACTAAATTTGGAACAACTGCATACACACACACACATTGACACACACACGCACACACACACACACAAAAAAAAAAAAAAAAGAAACAAAGAAATTTTTATTTAATACAATAATGAAATAAATTAATGCAGTAGTTTTGTCTCATGGTTTGTTGAAAAATTATCTTCCATAGAAAAATAAAATAAATAAATGTGTGATTTAGTTGTCCAGTATTAATAATCTGTGAGTTTTGCCTTTATTAAAACATCGCATTATTAAAGGAAAAGCGAATGTTATTAATCTTTTTTTTTTTTTTTTTTTTTTTTTTTTTAATCACCATCCATAAAATTTTCATACACATGCATCGAAATATAACAACATTAAAATTTATCAAAAGCAACTTACGCTATAAATTAAAATTTATTACGTAATAAGTTAAAAATTACTAGTTACATACTAAATTATAACCATGTGTAAATTTTTTTGGAGATTTTGGCGAAAAACGTTCTTTGGCGGAAATTTTCAGGGGGACATTCCTGGGTCGCACTTGGTATAGGTGGGGAGATTTCCTGGGTCGCAGTTGACCTATGGGGGAGATAAAAATGTCATTTTGGGACGCAGTTAACCTAGCCCCAATAAAGTTACCATGGCCCATGTGAAAATTTTTCTGATATTATCGTGGCGATTAACGTGTTAAATCTTTTATTACAGAAATACAGAAATGTTTTAATCTACTTCAACATTAAATATCTCCATAAATAATGCTTTGACATATGAGAGATTTGTTTCATCATGTTTATCGGAAATTTCTGTACAAAACTGCCGAATTTTATGTTTTGTTATGAAACAGATTTATGGTAAGAAAGCGGGAAAGACACTATAAATTGAAAAATGGGAGCGGTAGTTAATTATTATTTTTTAAATTATATATATATATATATATGAGTGTGTGTGTGTGTTTGTATGTGTATATACCTTGGTATAAAGTAAGTCAGTGGTCCACGAGAAATTTTCGGTGATCCACAAAAGAATCTTTTGACATTTATATTTTTTAATGTTTTATTAGAACCTATACTGAAGTTAATTTTAACTTCAGTTTTTTCGAAGTCACTCATACTTGTAACATCAGAATTTTCTGTATAATAGAGAGGATAAATGGAATAATAATCTTTTATCACAAAAAACAGCAATAAAAATAATTATAAATATCGTACATACTAGATATCGTTTTAAATTTCTGATCTGCATTTAGCTAGTCATTGTTGTAAATTTTTTAGAAGATTCGAATTATTCATAGGTTTAGCCATATATGTCAAAATACAATTTTAACAATCTGACAATATAATATTTTATATTCTACTAAATTTAGTAAATACAGTTTTATATATTGAAATAGCAATTTCTGAATTCATTTAAATATTTTTTTCTGTTTCTTAGAATATGCAAGTAGTAAAAAGGTATTCATATTCTTACCCTGTAATTGCTTTAATAAAATCAAACAAACTTTAAGACCCATTCTTATGATTATTTACGCTTTTAATACAATAAAATAAAATAAACACCTGTAATGTTTTATAATAAATAGGTTTATTTCATATTTATAAAATTGCCATTTTCTGTTTCTTACTCTGGAAATATACTTACGTTTCTTAATAATATTAGTGGTCCGCGAGATTTTACATTATGAATTTGGTGGATCGCGAGATTTTAAATCATGAATTTAGTGGAGTGGTCCGTGATTTTAAAAATGTTGGAAATTGCTGAAGTAAGTAACGTAGCTCATAATAATAAAAAATAAATTGTAACAAAGTTTCTTTCCATATCTTGAAATAAAAATCAAAATTTTCATGAATGAAAAATTATTTAACCAAAATGTATGTATAATAAAATGAGTTATTTAAAAGCGATTTTAAATTTTTTTATGACTCAGCATACTTAAATGTATTAATTCCTTTATTTATTTGATATAAACAGTTAATATTACATACAAAACCAATGATAAAATACAATAAACAATATTGGACTTTATGATATCATTTATTTTTCAAAGGATTATTTATACAATATTAATGAATAGATCTCTGTCAGGAATTCGGATTTCTTTAGCTAGGTGTGTTAAAAAAATTGAAGTTCAGAAACTAAAGAAAGAAGGATGAAATATATTTATTTCAGATTTATTCTATGTTCTAAGTAAAGAATTTAGCTTTCAAAAAAAAAAAAAAAAAAAAAGTCATTTTAAATTTGCAATAATAATCTAAGCTTTGATCAGTGTATTGAAAGTTAAAATAGTAATGCTGCGGATTCCCTATGTACAGTCAGAAAGAAAAAAAAAAAAAAAAAAAAAAAAAAAAAAAAAAGCCCTTCCCCTGCTTAATTTCGCGTAATCTACCGTAGAAATATGCGGTTGGTACCGATCGATTTGTAATAACGTCTAGTTTGTAATGGTATAACCAGATTGTGCTTAGGGGGTCATCTACATATTAAAACTTGAATCAACTTATTTTTTTTTCCACGGTAATCCCAACTTTTACTTATTTATTTTTTTTAATTATTTGGATAAAATCATCGCGGAAAATGGTATAGTTTATATATTTCACTCAATTTTTCATAAAGTTATAAGCTGTCAAAGTATGAGGATGCTAATGTTAAATGAATATGACAAACATTAATTTATATCTTCCCGAAAAATTAATATATTCAAATTTCTTTTTTTATTATTATACGTTAGAGTGAATCGACCCAAACATATTCCATGCCTTTTTTTTTTTTCTTTTTTTTTTTTTGATTGAAAAATATTTTCTGAATTAAGAAAATTACTAATAAATTCATATTCGAAAAAAAAATATATATATATGCATTACGACCTATATTAATTTTTGCACGAATAGAACAGGCATCATGAAAAACATGGGATTCCAAATTTACAGTTCTTTTCTATCATTATTTTTTGAATTACAGTGATATTTCATTTCTTACTGCTGTTAGGGGACCATCACTTGTTATAATTTGTATTATGTGTAAGTGAATATTTGCATTAAATCTGACGGAAAACCATTTTAATTTACTTTTATATCATTCTTATAGTTTTCTGAACAATATTTCGATGTTTATTGTACAAATTGGCTTACTTTTGTAAAATTTCAGCAATACAGGAGAAAGATTGTGAATGAATTCCAAAAGAAAACAAGCCCCACAATAAAAAAAACCGCAAAAAAATCTATACCGAAAAAAAATTCTATACCGAAAAAAAAAAAAAAAAAAAAAAAAAAAAAACTATTTTGCATATTTGTATTTGACTCCATATGTGACGCTGGTATGCACAAACCTCAATGGTATTTACTACATCGATTGCTGAAGACAAAAATTCGATGATTTAATCTCGAATATGTAAAATCATTTTGTTTTATAATGTAAAGGTTTAGAAAAACGTGTAAAGACGTGGCTTACGTTACAAATGAAGATAGGAACATACCCTATCCTGATATCCGTTAAATCTTTCTTCTTAAATGTTAAATAACTTTTCCTAGTTTATCATCGCTGAAATTTTGTTTTAACCCTGTTATCCCTTTTTTCGTATTTGAATATTGTAGAGTTCGTACATCTCAAGTTAAATACCATCTTTTGAAAAACACTGTAAGGCAAAGCTTATTGTGTGAAATAGCAATGCGCATTCGATAATCGTTTTATTATTATTATTATTGTTGTTCTTGTTAATATTTAATAATTTTTATAAGATAGTTTACTACGAATTTTCTGCTTTAATCTTGTTGTCACATATTTGCGTTTGTTTACTGTATCGTTTGTAAGCTTTATGTTATTTAAATCTTATCGCATGATGTAACATAATTAAATATTTAATTTTTATTAAATGTTTAAATTTTTATTAAATGTGTACAGAATCAAATCTTAGATTTTTTTTTTTTTTTTAGTTTATAAAATCTATTATTGAAACAAAGCGCAATATTATTAATTTTCGATTTATTCTAATCATGGCGTAAACTTCACATTTATTATGGAAAAAGAATTTAAAACAAAGTAACATGTCTTATCACTTTAAAGATATAGATACTGATCTTACACTTTTCACAATCAAGAATTCAAGTACAATATATTATTGTGTAACGCTGGACATTCAGTCTCGGCAATGGGAAATCGCGTTATGTGGGACATACATTATCAGACCAATTTATGCAAGTTCGGTCCAATACTGAAAACTTTTATTTTATTTTATTTTATTATTATATTTATTATTATTATTTATTGTTTTCTAAGTAAAGTTTCGATGTTTACGATAGTAATTAACCTATTTTTGTAAAATTAACGCATTGCAGGTGGGACATTTTGATGTGATTTTAAGAAAATAACAACCCCCACCCTCTGGCTTCTTCTGAAGCAATACTTTACATGTTTATTTATTTTTTTTTTCATAATTTTATTTTGTTTGACTCTTTATAGGACACTAGCCTATAGAAACGGATGAGATTTACCGTTTCGTTTGTTTATGACAAAATTTCAGTTATTTAATCATGAATTTGTTAAATAATTTGAGTTTTGAGAGACCCGTGGCTTATTACGCAAAATATTTTGAACAGTATCTCTTTTTTCTTGAATATTACACATTCTTTCTCAGATTTTTACCATTAATTTTTTGTTTAAATCTTGTTATCTATATTTTTGTATTTTTTATAGTGTAGATTTGTACGCCTCAAATTAAATGTAACACTTCATAGAAAAACTTTCATGTGGGTCTTACGAAATAAAAATAACCCAACAGAAATAGATAAATTCATTTTTTCTTAAATATTAAACATTTTTCTTAACTTTTACTGCTGTTATTATTATTACTATCATTATTTTATCTTGCTATCTACATTTCTTAAATTGAATAATGTAGGGTTCATATGCCTCAAGCTATTTAAAGTTTAACGCATAAAGTGACGTAAGAAACTATTTCATTTATATATATATATATATATATATATATATATATATATAAATATTAATTGATAAACTGTATTTTAGGAGAAAAAAGGGGAATCAAAAATTTTATTAACTGTGTGAAAATATTGAATTTGCCTTATGCGTTATACGGTACTGTTTATCAGGCTGTATGAGTAATAGTCACAATTTTTTTGGTTGTGCTTTACGTTAGCCCGTTATACGAGAGTCAATTGTGGTTATTTAGATAAATTTAGATGCAAGCACAATACCTTTAGTCAATTAACTTTGTTTTATTTTATAATTAATACTTTTGAACTTTTTTACGGTAAAAATTTTAATGAATAATATTCTTTCTATGGTAGATCATAATTTATTTTGTCTAAATATATAAACTGACCCCTAATATATTTTCGCTGTTAACTCTATCAAGACTTGTTTTAAAGTATATAAATAGGACTTTTTCCGAACCTTTTTTATCTCAGAAATTTCAAGCCATTGAAAAAAAAAAAGGAGGTTTTTGCCTGTTTTAATATGTAGACGACCCCTTAAGAAAAATCTAACTATGCTGTTACAAAACTAGAGGCTATTACTAATCTAATGACACCAGTCGCATATTTATAGGACGATTTGCGACGAAATTAGGATTTTTTTTTTTTTTTTTTTTGGTGCACAAATAGAATAAATGTATTAAAAAAAAAAAAAAAAAAAAAAAAAAAGTTATAATGTTTTAGAATTTTAATGTTATAAATGTGATAATTAATGTTGATATTAATAATACATTGTTATATACGATGAATTTATAAAATAAAAATTTATAAAAAGTGAACTAAACATGTTTTAAAATGGTAATTCGAATTATCTTTTTTAATTTAAAAGCACATGTAACTGTTAATGAAAGATATCGAAGTCTGAAACAGTGTTGCTAGATTGTGAGACTTTTTCATTTAACAGTCACCAATAATTATGAGAAGTGATGTTTGATATACATAATAGACGATTAATCGTCGATTATATACATAAATATCACTTCTCAAAATTATTTTTGACTGTTGAATAAAAAAGTCGCGCAATCTGGCCACACTGGTCTGAAATATATTAAGAGAAAATTTGGGTTTAAAATAAAACTAGTATGCATAAAAAGTATTCAAAGTGCCTTTATTGAAGTAACTTAAAAATATTAGTAATATCTTGCATGTACGAAATAATCTATTTTTAAATAGACATAATATTTAGCTAATAAAATAAAAGATTAAGTTATAAAAGTACATAATGAAAAAAAAAAAAAAAATTCATATAATAAATTAGATATTTGGATAAAAACTTATTGCAGTACAGATTGTAAAGAGATCTATATTACGTGCATAGAGTCGTAACGGAATAATTCTACATCAAAAAAGAATAATTTATCAATCCCTAATAATCCACTTTTATCGTTCGTGCTCTTTGGAAAGGTAGCAGAATGATAACTATCACTGTTATTTTTCATTTATTTATTTATTTTTTATTTAGAAGAAATAAAAGGGATAATAAAAAAAAAAATATTTTGATTATTGAATAACGATAAAAACGACATTACCGGTGAAGTAGTTTCTAAAATCTATAATGGAGCAAAAATGTAAAAGCCAGTAGCAAAGTGGAATTGTTTGAATTGAAACATTAATATGTGTGTTTATTTTCTCGGGAAATAGAAAGCTCTTAGACAAAAATGGGTGATATTTTTTCATTGCATTATTTATAATCAGTGAAGCATTAAAAATAAAAAAAAAATAAAATAAATAAATAAAACTCTTCTGTAAATTTTACTAGCGCCTAGAAAATCGGAATATATGAAAGGCGTTCGTTTAGATGGCAATAAACATCTAAATCATTTTAGTTAATTCCCCATCATGCTATGCGAGACTTAGGTAATCGTGAAAATTTTTTATCTCAGTTATTTTTACTTTTTTATAGGTTTTCAGGTATGAGAAAACCGGAAATATCGAAAGGGGTATGGTGTCCATCTGTTGGATGGCTGTTAGTTTGTTAGTGTGTTAGTATGTTTGTTTGTTAGTCTGTGTACACAATATCTCACGAACAAATGATCACAGAAAGGTCGGACCAATTTTAAAATGCTATTTATGACAATAGAAATAACAAAATTTATTTGCAATATTCTAATTGAAAAGCTTCAGAAGTTTCTCGAAATTTACGATTTTTCTTAACATGGGAGAATAGGGCGAAATTTCACTTAAACGTGAAGGAAAAGAAATATTTTTATCGTAAAGATGTAAGGACAGCTTTTAAATATCAGTTTTGTTGCAAGATAATTTACTATAAACATACTACTTTGAAAATTTGGCAAGTTACTGGAAATTTACGAATTTCTTAACGTGACAGAATACGGCAAAATTTCGTATAAATGTCGATTTTGAGGGATATTTTCATTGTAAAGATGTCAGACTACTTTTAAAATATCATATAATATACTGGAATAAACATCCTTGACTACGAATTTTTTTATTTAAAAATTTCGCAAGATATTCGAAATTTTCGATTTATAAAACGTAACAGATTAGGGCAAAATTTCGCATAAACGTCCATTTTGAGGGATATTTTCCTCGTAAAGATGCCTGACCACTTTTAAAATATCATTTAAGATACTGGCATGAACATCCTCGGCTATGGATTTTATAATTTAAGAATTTGTTAAGTTATTCGAAATTTACAATTTACTTAACATGGCAAAATATCACAAAATTTTGCATAAACGTCTATTTTGAGAGATATTTGCATCATAAATATATCAGACGATTTTTAAAATGACATTTATAATACTTATTTAAACATAATTGATTACAAATATTCTAATTCGAAAATTCCGAAAGTTATTCGAAATTTAAGATTTTGTGAACATAGCAAAATTGGGTGATATTCCATATAAATTTGCATTTTGGGGATTGTTGCATTGGAAATAGAATGAAATTGCATGAAAACTAAAATACGAAACCGGCTCCACTAAAATAAATTAATAGATTAGAATTAAGTAAATATATCGAATTAAACAGTGGATAGCCTGTCAGGTGGGGACTTTATTCCTAGTTTTAATTGCTAAAATTTAGGTCCTGATTGTAAGGAACTATAAAATAGCAACCTGATTTGTTCATAATCTATTTATAAGAATAATTTCAGAATTAAAAAAAATATTTTTATTTTTAAAATGTTGTTTTCATGTAAAAAATATTGCTTTTATCTATACGTTAACACTTAAACATGGAATTTCTGGAAGTTTTTAGCATATTAGTTACAGGAGTAGAGGACTGAAAGTGGTATCATTCGAAAGAGTTTGAGAAAAAAATAATTATTCTCCTTTGATGTCAAGAGTTCAACAAAACTTTTATTTTTTTATGCACATTTACATACGTAATCTTTTGTATTAAAAATTCTTAATAAAGAAAATTGTTAAATCTAGCGAATTCTCAAAATTTAAATAAAACCATAGACTCAGTTATTTTTACAGCTGTAACATCCCTATACTCTGGACTACAGATTTTTCATTATAAGAGGCAACAGTCATTAGTGTAGTACAAATGCTTATTGAGTGAATGTGTAGCAGAACGAAATTTTATGCTATTGAACATGTACACAAATTTAAAAAAAAAAAAAAAAAGATTTGTTTTATAAAAGTTCTAATTTATTTTTTCTAATTTACTTATTATCTAATCCTCTTTTTTAAGATTTATATCAGCTCTAATTTGAAAATATATTTTTGTTTGGTAAAACATAATGCATTTCAATTAACTGAAATGATTTAACTATTTAGTTTCTAAAAAAGTGGATTTGTTACAATTATCTGTATATATATAATAAAAATATATAAGATTAGAAATTTTTTTCGATTGCTTCTTTTCGCCGAATGTACACGTTTTGAGATTTAGAGAATAAAATTCGACTATTTTTCTGTCTTTTTGTGTTAAAAAAATTGCGTGAACACTGTATCTCATGAACCAACTGACTTAATTTAACCAAACTTGATATTTATTTGGACTTTGGCTTGAATTTCTGATGATTAGCTTTTGAGCTATGTCACCCAACTGGTTGAGCTGGTTTGCTGCGATTTCCTCTTATTTCAGGAAGGGCTTACCATGTACTGTTTACCAGAATTAGTAAAGTGATATGTAGTATGTAAAACTCTTCTGATCGAGTTAGAATGATTATAGATCAACAATTGGTTCTGCTACGTTGCAATTTAATCCCGTTTTGGGGAAGACTATATCTAAGATTTGATAGTGTACAAAACTTAGAATGTGAGATGATATGAGGCGAAATTATGCTGATTCACTTTGGTTACTTATCAGGACAGCTGACGCTGCTATTCCGCAATATTTTTCGTTTATGGAAAGCTATCAGGGACGGAACACGGGTGCAGAATTCATACCAGTATTTGTTTAAAAAAATTCTCTAGCTATAATATCGTTGATTTAAGAAGTAGAAAATTTTGTTACATTGATAGTGGTATCAGTTCTGCGCCCGTGTTCCATCCTTCAGCTATATCTCAGCTTCTATGCAATATACATGTGTCAAACTTAATATATGGCATATATATGTCAATATATTGCATTTCAGTGCGGTGTAAAAAGCTTTAATATATTTATATCTTTTTAACTGTGAGTCTTTTTAACTGTTTGTTTTTCACATTACGTAATTATTCCTTAATATTTTGTAATGTTTCAGCACATTAAAACTTAAAATAATAGTTTAAAAAAGTTATATTGGATCCCTCGCTTTAAAAAAAGAATATTGGTCTTCCTTCAAGTATAAAAGTGATTAATGATGATAAATTACTTGCGTTCTGTGATAAAAAGCACGGTTTTATTTATGTGTGACAGATTATGTATATATATATATATATATATATATATATTCTGGGTACATGACTCTTTGGTCCCGCCGTTTTGGTCCCGCCACTTTGGTCCCGCCACTTTGGTCCCGCCACTTTGGTCCCGTGGAAATTTTGGTCCCGCCGTTTTGGTCTTGCCGTTTTGGTCCCGCCACTTTGGTCCCGCCATTTTGGTCCCGATATCAGGAACAATCAAAGTATTACAGAAAAAAAAGCGAAATTCTTCTTCATATTTCGAATTTTTGTCATTTGACTTGAAAACATGGGGGTAGGAAAATTATTATTATTATTATTATTATTATTATTATTATTATTTTGCAACAGAAATTTCCTGTAACAAATAAATCTGAAAAAACGTCTAAAATTTTGAAATTTAGATTTTTTCTTTGTACGATAGAGGAAAAAGGACAGCAAATACTCGTACATGAGGGAACTTCGGGCAAAAGAGAACTTAGACGAATATTTTCAATTGGAGAGTTGAATATCTACAACCTTTATTGAAAATGATGTAACTATAGGACACGTGGAACAGAAAATTTATTATTTCGGATCGAATTTTGAATGATAAAGGTATTAGTTATCAGCGCAGATCTAAACATTGTTAATTTATCTAAGTCTGCAAAATTTTAGTTTAAATAAAATACAAGGTTTTTTATCATAAAACACTGTAATGCGGCTCTTAATTATCACATTTTTATATTTAGAGTGCTCGAATACAAAATTTGTAGGAAATCAATGCTTTATCGAAGCATCTCCTAAATGTTAGAGTTTAATAATAAAAGAAGATGCCAGGAACCTAAATAATGATCTCAGGAATAATTTGCACATATCTGCTAAACTTAAGTCATTTTCTTCTCTGTCAATCCGGATATATTTGTCAAACAGAGGAAATAGTTACATATCCACATAGAATTGGAAAAGCATTTTTATTCCATTATAACCCCTTACAATATTGTTTAAGAAAATGTCCATTAAAAGCCCCTCCCATCCCTTTTTTTTTTCAAATGCGCTGAAACAAAACAGTGAAATGCCTTTTTATTGTCTGTGGGAGAAACAGGTGTGAAACGAATCTCAAGGTGCTACAGAGATTTCAATGCAAGCATTGTTTTTAGTCATAGAGACATATCAGACAGATTTATTTATTTATTTATCTTTTTAAACATAATATTAAACTAAAAAGATAAAAAAAATGTACATCAACATTTTCTGAACATTTATGCTTGCAATGCGCACAGTTAATTAAATATTGGACTACTTACATTTTTTTCATTTTTAAAATAAAACCATTGTAATTGAAAGAAAAGTAATTTATACACATATATACACGGTTAACGTAATTAAGTATCATGGACAAACAAACATGCATTTTATTATTATTATTATCAATATAACACAGATTTTGAAATAAATTCCTCTTAGATTAATGACAAAAATTAAATCACAATCAAATCGAATGAAACGTCTGTCTCTCTCTCTCTCTCTCTCCCTCACACACACACACACACACACACACACATATATATATATATATATATATATATATATGAATAAATTCATATATAAATTCAAGAACTTCATAAATGATTCAAAGCTTATGCTTATGAAGAAGAGTCTATGATGGGAGCAGGTCAATAATTAGTTCTTTGAAAGAAATAGCATTCTGCCACTAAAAGCAAATTATATTTAATATCGTAAGGTTTTCTTTCTTTCTTTTTCCCTCTTTTTAAACAAAATTTTTCTGTATTTTATTATTTTAAAAATAATTCAAACTTTATCTACTGCTGTTATTGTTAACAATACTTTTAAAATCACAAAATGTTGTTACTGATAGTAAATTAAAAATCAAATTACAATTGAAGTAAGTTAAATCGAAATCAAATGAAAAAAAATATCAATTTAAAAAAGTGCAATTGCATAAAATAAATAAATAAAATGTTCGTAAAAAAATTAGTACAAAATTCTCCGAATCTCAATAGCTAGGCAGCAATCGTAATGTCGAAAATTTATATATTTGTCTGTAAGATATTCCTTAATTAAATATATTCTAAGAGTACTTCAATTTTCCCGTATCAATAAATATGTTATCATATTAAAAAACTGATACATATTTAAAAAATTGCAAAAAATTGGCGGGACCAAAATGTCTCGGGACCAAAATAGCCAGGGACCAAAATTTCCTCGGGACCAAAACGGCAGGACCAAAGTGGCGGGACCAAAACGGCGGGACCAAAGTGTCCTGCTTCGATATATTCGAATGAGATCCATTTTCTTTCAAATTAAGAAAAACGTTTATTAAAGTATTAAAGGGAAGAAGATGTAACGCTTTAATTGTTAAGGAGTTTAGATTTCAAGGTAATGCGTTTCTAAAAATTTTAATTTGACAGATAGTTTATATATAATCATCTTTCTGTATGTGTTTCATGTTTTGAAGAAATTGTTTTCATGAAGAATCGATAATTTAGTAGAATTTCGTCTTGCAAAGAAATATGTCTTTTGTTATTTCAAGAGAAACGACCTAAATATAAATAAATGTCAGCAGTATATATTATATTCATGGTATCAGGAAATTTTTGAAAACAAAATTTATACATTACATATAAATTTTATTTATCTTTGGCATTGTAATCCATATTTTAGAATAAATATAACGTTGATATTTATCTGAGTATGTATCTATACATATATCCAAGTAAGTTAATATAAAAAAAAAAAAAGCTGTGAAGATCTAGATAAATAAAAACTAATTTCAAGAAAGTTTTTTTTTATTTTTTTATCTATTTCACATTAAGTGATATGTGACAAGGAAAAGTGAGCTGATTAAAAAGAGTGATTTACGAAAAATAGGTAACTAAATTAAAATTTAATGTATTATAGATAGTAGAGATGGCAAAAGGATGTGTATATTGTAACATAATAACTTTCAACCAAATATAAAAATGATTTATCCCTTTTTTTTTATACATATTTTATATTAAATTTTTTAAAGCATAGATGCAAGAATGATAACTATCACTGCTAATGTTATTTTGAAACAAATAAAAAAAACACATAAAAAACATTTATTGAATATTGAATAGCGATAAAAACAGCATTACCGGTGAAGTAGTTTCTAAAATCTATAATGGCGCAAAGATTTAAAAGCCAATAGTAAAGGAAGATGGTTTGAATTGAAATAAGCATTAGCATAAGTGTTATTTTCTAGAAAAATCGAAAGCTCTTAACAAAAAAGGAATCTTTTTATTGCGTTTCAATTGCATATCAATAAAACATAAAAGAAATGAGACATCTCCTGTAAATTTTGCGATCTACTCGGAAAATGTTTCAATTGAAATCAATTTTCCTTTTTGGAAAAATTAAAATACGTTTATTTACATAGCAATAAATTTCAAATTCAAATTTTAATTGTTATTTAGATACATTTGGTAAACTATCTAAACCAACAGTCAGTTTTACTGTTACTTATTTATAAAAAAAAAAAAAAATCAGTAATTCCTTTTTCAGAAAAAAAAAGAATCTAATTTTTATTTTTAAATATATAAATTTATATAATATGTACGTAGGATATTGATAAGTATTAACTATTATTAAAAAATAAACGCAAAGTATTAATTAATACTAAGAAATATCGTAAGGTATTAAATATTACTAAGTAATAGGTATCTGAATACAGCTTATGTTGCTTAAAGTTTTACTTTATTTGTATTTCTTTACACCTATTTTTGTTTGTTTGTTTGTTTGATTTTAGGATGAAATAGACTAAAGCAGAACAAAACCTTTTCTACAATGGTGACATTCGAAAGGATAAGTAATCCTAGGAAAAAAATAGAGCGAAGTGTGGTATGTGTAATCTTGGCTTATTAAGTTGCTATGAGATGGATTATCTGAAGTATAAGAATATTGCCTTTCAAAAACTACCAAACGATTTTCTCGAGATGAATGTACGGCTATTTTTAAGCAGAAACAAAATCCACAAATGTAAGCAACGGATTCAATATTTGGCGATATCCAGGCCGACAAACCGGTCGGCATTGCTCACTCAGACAATCTTTTGGCAGAAACATCTGGTCTGCCAAAAGGTTGTCTGAGTGAGTAATGCCGACCGGTTTGTCGGCCTGGATAGCTCAATTGGTAGAGCCTTGACCTTGTAAGTCAAAGTTCCGGGGTTCGACTCCCGGTCCAGGCATTATTTTCACTCAGTCGGAAAAATAAAATTTCAATAAATATGATTTTCTTCCACAGTTGATTGTGTGATTTTAATAAAAAAAATGTATTTGGCGATAATTCACTTTAAGAATGTTTGAAAGGAATAAGGATGGGGGATATTCTGGAATTGTGATTCACTGATTGGAGGATTTCATGCTGAAAACTTCTTTAAAAGATACAAATAGTCGAAATTTCTTCATAAAGGAATATATATAAGACAAATTGTATCAAACGGACATACTTCCACCGTTTCGCTGATGAAAATTATGTTTATGAGATGGTATGTGCTAACGACTCTCATATCGAACTTCATCTGATAGCGCATCAACTTAATTGATAAGCAGAAGCTTGACCTTATAGTCATCCTATCTATTTGTTTAAACCTTTCTTTGTTATATTTGGCCTTTAGAAATCAAATCAAATATGAAAGAGTGATAGTTTGAAAAATTGCTTACATTTTTTTTTCTTTTGTCAGAATGTCCCTCAAAACTTCGAAGTTTTGCCTTTGCTATACTTGGGAAGTAACTTACACAGTGTTTAGTAATCCAACTAAGAGTTGAGTATAGATTTTGAATATATTTTCAGATTTGTTTTATTACTTAAGCTTTTTGGATCGTCATTCGTAGTTACACTTAACTCCAGTGTAATTATGGGTTATTGGGCTTCACGTTCATCATGCTCCAAAAACAACAACTCCTTTCTGCTAATTATTCAAATTGCAGAAAACTGTTTATTGTCCGCTTGCATTATATGCAAATATTATATGCAAAACGTGACATTCGTAATCGGACAAGTTTCCTAATTCAGGAAAAATATTACACTTTATTCTTTATTTTCCAAAGTAGAATAGTTTAAATATAATTGCAGTAAAATGATTTAATAAGATAATAAAAAAATTGGACGAGTACGTTAATCAATTAATTTAATAAATTATGAACACCAAGAGGATAATATAATTAAACATGCTAACAATATTTAACTGGGAGAAATTTGGTAATGTATATGGAATAATAAGGAATTATATCGATATTTAGGATTGCTCATAAACTTTTATAAAACACATTTTGTATGATAACATAAATCCCACTATTAGCTAATGTTTAAAATATTTTTATAAGATATCTCTGATATTGCCTTAATTTTTTATTTTATCCCAAATTTTATCCCTTTCCCGCTCAACCGTGAAACTTCGAAGATTACTACAATTTATTTTCTCGAATATCTATTACAATGTTCTTTTTTAAAAAAGAAAAATAATGAACAAGAGGATTTTAATCTTTCAAGAGATTTTAGTTTAATATTTTTTAAATCGCTGATAGGTAATCATTCTTTTCTGTTGAAAATAATAGAGTAAAATTTTAAAGTTTACGTACAAATATTTCATAATTACTTTTTAAAATTCTTTCCCGAAAATCTTTCTTTCTTCTTCTTCTTCTTCTTTTTTTTTTCTTTTCCTTTTTTGTTTGGAGGAAATATTTTTTATATAAAAAATATGTATTGAGCTTCATGAAAATATCTGTGGTTTATTTTTATTTTTAATTGTATCATACATCGTTGATTTTTAAAATGAATATCTAAGAGGAATTAAATTCCCAATAAGAACTTATGAAGATAAATTACGGATAACAGCTCACTAAAAAAAAAAAAAAAAAAAAAAAAAAAAATTAAGCGTACATTTTTATAATAACGGGATATTACAAATAAAAATACTCAACGAGTTAAAACTCCTTCGATATATTTTAAATCACACAAATGCAAAATATTTTGCATAGATAACTAACGACGACAAGGAGGCGCGACGACATTGAAATAGATAAAGTAAAACAATACTTAGTATGGTATGCATTACAACTTAAATGTAAAATTGGCAGAGCTCAAAATTTCCGCCCTTTTTATCGGACACTTTCAGAGATGCGAAATTTGCACTTTTTTGTACCAGTATTTTTATACAGAAATATTTACCGTATTTTATAGTAACGTGTCGTGATTAAATAAGATACAAATTACCCTATAAAATTAGTGATAGTAAAAAAAGAGAAAAAAAAAGAAAACGGAAATTTCCCATTCTTGAAAGTGTCCTGATAAAGGGCGGAGACTTCGAGCTCTGAATTTGATATTAAATAACTATTTACAGATAAAATATTAATAAAGGCAGAGTTACCAAGTTCCTGAATTTATTTGGGATCATTTTCAGCCCCGACTTTTTTTCATGCCACTTTTTTTTATAAGAATATCTTTTTCTTATTTTATAGTAGTTAAATATTATAGAAAATTATTTTATAAATTAAGTAGTATGAAATAAAGGCGGGACTGAAAGTGCTCCGGGATAAATTATGAAACGTGGTAACTCTGATCATAGCCTCCTAAACTAGATGCCTTCCGCGTGACTTGAAAACTTGTCAACAGTTCAAGCTGTAGACAGCACCACCTGGTACAGATTGCGTGACTTTTTTATACAACCGGCACTAAAAATTTTTAAAAGTGGGATTTGATATACATAAAAGGCGAATAGAATCGAAGAAGCGTCGATTATATATATCATATATCACTTCTTAAAATTATTGGTGAAAGTTGAATAAAAAGTCGCGCAATCTGTACCAGGTAGCGCTGTCTACCGCTTAAACTCTTGCCAAGTTTCCGAGCCACGCGGAAGGCGTCTAGTGTAGGAGGTTATGCTCTGATAAAGGGTGTCTGGCGACTAATGTTGGTACAAACCCTTAATTTGTTCAATAATAAAACATTATAATTGTAAAAAGCAGTCATCGTCGCTGTGAAAAAAATTCTTCAGGAGACTTCTGGATTAACTTTGTGTTAAGTATGTCATTCAATACACAGGTTAGGATTTTTTTCTTTTTAAATAAACCTAGTGAATCATTATGTTTCATTTTACCCTTATTCAGTAAGATAAGTCGGTTTGTTACCCAGATTGGCGCTATCGGATCATTCCCCAAACACCCTTTTCTTTCTCCAAGCAAAATTCCATTGCTTTATTGCTCATCTAGTGGCGGATTCGCAATTACTCTGACCATCAATTGTATCGGGTTTGTGTCCGCATGGAGGTTTGTAGCAAAGTTGCCAACATTTTAATTTATTCAGTAGCATTTTTAGCCCCGCCTTTCTTTCATACAATTTTTATATAAAGAGTAATTTTTTCTTATTTTACCGTAGTTATACATTGAAATATATATATATATACATATATAAAGCGATGCGAAACAAAGGTGAGGCTAAAAATGTTCCGGAATAAATTCAAATAATGGGAACTATGTTTGTAAGCATTCAGAATCCACTCAATGTAAAGAGCCGTATCCAGAGCTGCCAACCTAATCCAGCAAATTGTTAGTACCGCCCCTTTTCCTATACCACTTAATTTTTAGAGTATTTGTTTTCTTCATTCATCGTAAATATATTTGAAGAGAATTACTCAAAAAATTAAGTGGTGTAGGAAAAAGGGCAGTACTAACAATTTGCCGGATTTTGTTGGCAGCTCTGCGTACCTAATGAGATTTAATGTACAATAAATGATAGTAAAGAGACAGCCCATTTCAAGCGAAGCCACAGCTTCATACACATTAGTATCAAGTGCTTACACTTGATACTAAGATACGCTTGATATTAATGTTCATGAAGCTGTTGCTAGGCTTGGAATGGGTCGTCTCTTTACTATCATTTTTTGAAAGTACTTTAGTTATATACTTTAACAGGAGTCGCACTCTTCGCCCTTTTTTTTTTTTAAATACTCTCATGAATAAGAAATTTTTAAAATTATTGCTACCACTATTTTTATGCAATAATATCTGCGCTCTATAATCATAGCCCATTGCTTAAACATATCCAGAAGTATTTCTGCATAAGATTAGTGGTGGCAAAAAAGGTGGATATTTCTTTTCTTTGAGAGTGTCCTGAAAACAGGGCGGGGAGTACGACCCCTGCTTTTGTTACATTTATTATAGTATTGTTGTTATTTTTATTTTTCAAGACACAGCCTTTAGAAATTGAAACTCGAAATTTAATCATCACTCATTAAAAAAATAATTCTTAACTACTCTGCTTTTGTATGTCAGTGTATATTGAAGTATCTGTGAATATGTAAATTCTATTTCAACGTCTTTTATCATTTAACAAATATCTCTTATTTAATATATAAGGTGTTAAAATCATATTATATTTTCATGAAAACACAGTACAGCTATTCACGATTTCAGACAGTTTTTCGAACACAATTTTTTCAAGAGCAATGAATAAAAAATTACATTAACGTAAAATGTCAAAGTAAGTACTTAAGCAATATTTATCTTAAATACTATATATCTTTCCCGATGCTAATATTTTATTTTTTATATAACTTTTTGGACATTTAAAATATTTTTCAAACTAATCCTTACTATTATCTTAAAAAATCAATTAATCTCCAAACAGCTTTTTTTTTTTTTTTTTTTTTTTAAGTAAAAAAAAAAAAAAAAAATTCTTTCGGATTAAAACTAATCTTGAAAAAAAAAATTTTTTTTAAAGATTGATAAACTAACCTTAAATTCCTATTATTCCAGAGTTTTAGTGTGTTTTTTAAATAAATTTATAGAAAAAAAAACTATTGCTGTTTAATAGCTATATAGAATTTGAAAAAGAAATTTTCTATGAAAAAAAAAATCTAATGATTAGTTGATCATATTATAAAATTTTGAAAAAAAAAAAAAAAAAAAAAAAGAGAGAGAAATTTAAAAAGATTAACGTGCATAAAAAATCTTATATAAAATTAAAAAGAATTTGTTTTTGTATTATGAAGTTTTACTAAAATTAATAAATATTTTAACATTTTTCTCGTTTAAAATTCATTTATGTGTAACATTTGAAGATAATAAAATCATTTTTCCCGGATTTCGGGCAAATTGTAACACACGTTAGGCAAATTGTAGTAGATACAAAGGGAACACTAACAATGAAAACGAGAATATTTCAAAATGATTTTTTTTTTTTTTTATCAATCATTTATTAATCTAATAAAAAAGGCAATTAAGAACTAATATTAAATTATAACCCTCTTGGTATAGTAACAATGAATTATATCAAATGGATTATAGTAAAATAAAGTGAAAATTAAATATAAAATTAACATAGAAGTCAATCGTTCTCAGAGTTGAAATTAATTCAAACAAATTATATTTTGTTCCAGTTTTGCCAGATTTTGGACTTATTTTATTCAACAGTCACCCATAAAACTGAGAAGTGATATTTGAGAGACGATCAATCTTCGAAGTAATTACGCAAGCGTAACAATTAGTATTTAGTGATGGTTATTGAATAAAAAACTCCCTAATCTGGCAACACTGTTTTGTTCCCTCTCATACATTTAATGTGTTCTCACATTTTGCAAATTAAGCATTAAGGCCAGTTTCCATTGCGGTTGGAACTTCGGGGTTCAAAAAACCATTAATCACGCTCCCGACACAAAGAGCCAAATGTCTTGTCATCAGTTGTAACCATTTTTTTTATCAGATTGCGCAGTTACTTCAAAGGAAAGCATGCAAGATTGACAAAAATACCTGCCTCTGGCCCCACAATTATCTCAGCTGGGGGTTAGAGCCAGGGACTTTCTAACTTCGTACCAACCCGTAGAACGACCTCCAACCGCTTGACCACATCAAAGGATTCTGAACGACTTCCAACCAACGAAACGACTTTCAACGACTTCCAACCAACGGCTCGAAACGACTTCCAACCAACCGCAGTGGAAACTGCGCTTTATACTCATTCCTCTGCCTCAGAGAGGGTTTAGCAGAGCTCGAATTCTTCGCCCTTTTTTCAGGATACCTCATTGATGAGAAATTTCTGCTTTTTTTTCTACCACTATTTTTGTGCAATATTCTGTAATTGGTAATTAAATCATGATTATAATACGTGATTAAATAATACCAGCACTATAATATAAAAACACAGGAAATATATCTGTATAAATATAGTAGTGGCCAGAAGCCAAAAATTTTTCATTTCTGAAAGTTCTCTGAAAATCGGTGGAGACTTCCGGCTCTGGCATCTTCACAGGCATCTCTACAAGCCACTCCTCTAATTCAGAATCTGTATCTGGAGTTAAAGATATCGTTCGGCAGTCATAGTTCGTACAGTCTTTGAATTTTCTTAATTTTCTGCACCAGTATTTTTATTTAGCTAATTTTGATAATAAAAAAGCCTTACATCTTAAAAGGAAATGTATTGCATAAAAATACTGGTGGGAGAGTCCTTGAAAAAAGGCATGGCCGTACGAACAATGCTTATTTATATGTTTAGCTTTTAGTTTATTTATTTATTTGTTTGTTTGTTTCTTTCTATAACCTTTTCCTTTATGTTTATGTTACTTTTTAATTATCTCTTCAAATTATTTTTCAAATACCTTCCTTTCGGGTGATGGGTGTCTAATGTTTGTACCTTTCTCAAAGATTTCAGCTGTAGCCAAATCGTATATACCTTGACTCTTTGAAGCTCTTTCAGATTTCTTTTTATAGTTCCTCATGTAAAAAAAAATACGTAAGTGACCAGTGTTGTTTTTTTTCCTTATATCCTTATAAAACTAAAGCTTTTTTTTTTCTAAAAAAAAGAGAAATAAATAATAACCTAATTTCAGTTGTAATTATATGAAATGTAAATATCATAACATCATTTTTCTAACTGTTCTTTCAGTAAGTTTCCGACGGCATTTCTTAGGACACAATTATATTATCAACAGCATCATTTCTTTCTTTATCAAATTTGTGTTTAGATATTGTACAGCTTATTCGGTCATAGAATATAGTTTATCACAGGACATTAAATATCACCATCTCTTTTATGAGAAAACACGAATAAGATTCTCGTGTGCATAAAAATGCCCACTCTCTCTAGCTGTATATGTGTATATATATAATTTTTTCCTTTAAACAGAATAATCCATTAAATAACACTTTACGCAAAACGAAATTTTTTAACTTGCGTTTTTACTTTATTCTATGTATATAGAGTGAAAGTATTAGATTCGTGAAAATTTCCGAACTGCAGTTTTCGATAAATTTACACGTTTTTGGATGTCCTAAACACGATTTAACTGTTTTTAGAAAATGTCTGTCTGTGTGTGTGTTTTACAAATTTTATGGACTCTGTATCTCGCCAAACAATGAACGAAATTCAACCAAACTTAGTATTTAGTTGGACTCTGACATAAACTACTGCTGATTAGATTTAGGGATCAATCGCTCTACAGGTGGCGCTGTGATCTCATTTTTTTTTTTTTTAATTTTTAACATGGCAGTATATGACAAAATTTCCCATAACTGTACATAATGAAAATTGTTTTCTAACGTGTGGTTGTAAAATGAATATGAATTACTGATAATCGTAGTTGTAAAGTAGAGAAAAAATTTGTGCATGTAGGAATATAGCTTCCTCCCTGTGGCGGAAGAGATATGGACAGTTGTAGTAAATAATTTATTACTGCACATGCGCGAACTGCAGCAAAAAAAGTTTGATATAGTTTAATACTCAACTGTATAGAGTAGCTTATAAAAAAATTCCAGTTCAATATCATGAAAATTCTTAAAGATATCGGTTATTAGATGAGCTGTTTCTCAGCTGTTTTCTAAAAAGGTTTTAAGATAAGGGGTCATTCACTAATGAAAGTTTGTATAAGAAAAAAAAAAACTATGTTACACAATGGATTTTAATACAATATTTGTGATTAATTTTTCTTTTTTTCATAAGTATAAACTACATATACCTATACAAAAAAAAAAAAAAAAAAAAAAGTATGAAAAAAAAAAAAAAAAAAATTGTCTGAAAAAAAAAAGTTTTTTTCCCCCCAAGGTGTTTCCATTATTTTATCCAACATCTGTATGTATGGTAGATGCGGAATGTATGTGCGGGGAATCTTCTGAGTATTATACCTTTGAAACTAATAAAGATAGATCAAAACTTCAGAATTGAGATAGGTCCAGTGTATGGAGGATTTTACGAACTTTTAGGGAAAATTGGAAAACCGGAAGTGGGAACAAAACGGCGTATATCAAAAACGATTCTAATGATTTTCTTGAAATTTGCTATATAAACACTCTCTTAGATATCCTTTCGTATGAATTAGTTGGTTAGTTCAGGAAAATAGATAGACGTCTTGTATAAGTAGCTCACTTTCAGGTTTTGCAAGTGCGTTCCTTTAAAATTGGCTCTACGGATATTTTTCAAATTCACCATATAAACTCCCTTTTAAATATCATTCTGAAGGTAATTGTTGTTTTTCTGTCAACAATTGAATATGCGAAGTTTTTTGGACGTCGGTATCTCAAAAACGGATCTAAAGATTCTTTTTAGTTTGCTACATAAACCCCTTTTAGGTAACCTTTTTTATGTATTATATAG
Organism: Salticus scenicus; assembly: GCA_963930645.1. Lineage (NCBI taxonomy): Eukaryota > Metazoa > Arthropoda > Arachnida > Araneae > Salticidae > Salticus > Salticus scenicus. Next base: position 57,846,553 of record OZ005656.1, read on the forward strand.
TTATTATAATAAAAAATAAAAAAAAAAGTCATCCTGATTTGATAGTTTAGTTTTAGATCTCGAACTTTGGTGCTTCAAAAAATAGCTCTACCGAGATTTTTCTTTTTTAAACGCTCTATGTAAACTCTGTTTTGTATGCCTTTACACGTCTATTAGCTTTCTCTTACAAGAAAATTGTTAGGTGTCAAATGTTTTAGGCCAATTTTATGTCTTCTGATCACATTATCTTCAAAAAGTGGAGTATTCAACAAACCTTGATACCTTTCATGATGCTGAGAACCCCCCTGTTTTCAAGGAGATGCGATCGCAGAGAAAAATAAGAAAAAAAAAATGACGTAGTTGGAAGTAACTTTTTTTTTTTTTTAATATATTGAGAAAATAAACTAAATTAGAGAAAAAATTATTTACATTTGTATTTTTATACATCATATCGTATGCCATAACTGACATTTATTTGAAAGTAGCCCTGTTTTTTTCATAAAATTATATATAAAATACTATTCTAAAAAAATAGTTCTCTTTTTAAGATATATAATTTTCATATACGTTTCAAATTATTAAGAAGGCATTATTGCTAAAACTACAAATAATACAATTCATAAAGCAATTTTGCTACTCGAATGAAAATATCATAATTTCTGTGCATCGTCATTCTTAAATAAGAAAAAAAAAAAAAAAAAAAAAAAAAAAAAAGAGAACTAAAAAACATGCTGTTTGCTTAGATTATTAACACTTTTTGTCGTTACATCGTTTAACATTCAATGCACTTTGCCTATGGAGTCAAACAGTGAACAGACGGAATGACAGATAGATTAATTGAATTCATATTCACTTTTAAACAATGTTGGAAAATGTTAAAAAAGCTTTATACAAACGAAAATGCAATTACAGCAATATCAAATTGTAGCCCTTAATGCATCTGAATATTTTAGTTTGGCCCTGTAAATCTTAATTCTAATCATGATTTATTTCAAAGAAAACAGTTCTTGGTGTATAAGAGTAATACTTGTCTATTTTATTATGATTTGTGCAAAATAAAGTTAAAATCTGGTTTGTAGAAATACACGTCATGCTCTTATAATTCTTTGGAATTCTTTAGGGTATTCTTGAACAAATACCATTGGAGGTATTTACTCCATTTTCAATAGTAAACATCCCATAGTAAACTTGAATAAAATATATCCTTTTCAATTCCATGAATATTTACGGTACTTAGAGTTCGGGCAGACAGACAGACAAACCAAAATCTTAAATACTTTCAAATTTGTTACAAAATAAATAAATAAATAAAATAAATAAATAAATACATAAAATAAATAAATAAATAAATAAAATTATTAATAATAATAATAAAGAACCTTAAAAAGAGCATTACAGTAAAACTATATTGCTGTTTTAGACCAAAAGACGATTACTATTTGACCATTTACATTTATAAGTATTGAATATCTTATGCGAATCTTTATTCTTTTCCTTACATACAGTTTTATATATTCTTAAGGTTTTTTAGTCAATTCCATTTTCTATTTATGTAGATTTCAACGATGGAAATACAAATTTAGCAAGCCTTAAACTTTATGAAATTGGTTGGTTAAGTGGATTTTTCATCACATTAGAGCTACCTAATATACAATTGGCAACGCTCTGGGACACATCTCTAAGGGATAATCCGAAGACTTGCCTTAACAGTATCTAAGTGATTTGAAAATGGTAGAAATGTGTAGAGTTTTTTCATCGTAAGAACTTGTCATTTTTCAAGCATGCTAAAATAAAAGAGTGTGATAAATTTAGAAATTTGTGTGAATTATCTCAGTTAGGAATATTTTGGTATTATTCAATAAGTTACAATCTCGATTCTTCAAGCCAAATATACCAGGCTGGATTACTGGCATCATACTTTTTCCCTAAAGTTTAAAATATTCGAATGTTCTTTAAATATTTCCGCAAATTTATACTCTACGAAAGAAATAAACTCATGATCGTTTATACATTTAATAATTTTTTTTTCATTTCCTTAGAGGGCTATTACGGCCCTTACGTGAGTTTAAAAATAAATGGAGATACTTTTTGCTGAAATATTAAATAACAAGCAAAAAGCAACGTTATAAGTGCACAAAGGAAGGAAAAATTATTAACTAGCGTACAGCCATTTTAGAACTTCCAAAGTTGCTTCTTCAATATTAGTGAAAATGAAGTTAAACAGTATGAAATATAAAAGAATTAAAGTGAAAGTAAACTCCCGGACAATGCCGAGCAAGTATTGTTGAGAGATACAAAAATTTAGTTACAATATATTTAGAAATACAACACTCGTCATCCCTTTCCAACCCTCCTTTGAAATAGTTTCTGTACTACATTTTCTATCAGTCTCCATATCATCAGCACCATTTTGGTATTTTATTTATAAGGAAAGCGCAGGTGACGTCACGCTCAGGGCAAAACACTCTACTCAGGGCAAAACATTGGTATTTCCACCAATACAGATCGTCCTTTTGCCACTCGTGAGTGGGAAAGATTGATTAAAAGAGCGTTTGTTTGTAAACATGCCCTTTCCTTATATCTGAGATCCTTTATCCAACTCGCCTCTCTGGCGTACAGTCGTTAGCAAAAGTATCCGAGCACTAGCAAATAATTCCAATATCAAGAAAGTACACTTAAAACTGTTTTGATAAATAAATCCTTGTCGAATCATGTTCTTAGACTGACTAACACCATGACTTGACAAGGATTTATTTAACAAAGCAGTATTAAGTGTACTTTTTTTAGACAGGAATTATTACTAGTACTCGGATACTTCCGCTGTCGACTGTAACTTTTGAATATACTTTCTTAGCCAACTCTGGGGCTTTTTTTTATCATGTTTAACTTCAATTTCCACTAAAACTGAAGGTGGAGCTTTGGTCTGATGATGGATTATTAGCTGTCGAAAAAATAATATTATTGCGTTGGCAACTTCAGGATAAGCTGTAAAAAAGTCAAGTTAAAAATTAATTATAGATGAAAGAACAGAACCCAAAAACGGATCCAAGAGGCATATTGGTTCAGTAGTTCAGGAAAATTTATTGATTATTCAAACGAAGGTAATTTGTGACGTAACCATATATTACCAAAAAAAAAAAAGTTTTTTGACAATTACAGAATGGAGTTGGGGAAAAGCACCGGGTGCAAAGCCCTAAACTTTTTCATCTAGATCATGATCGTAAGTGCCGTCCAAAACTGGAGCGAAAAATGACATTGCATTTGGCGTTTAATTCTATGTACGCCAAGTTCAAAGTTTAAGATAGAGAATGGTTGCGGTATTCATTACGAATATTTATATACATATTTACTTTCTCTTACCCTTACGGTAGAGAATGTATTGTTTTAGGGTCAAATTTTCGTAAGTGTTTTTTTGTTATATTTATATGTTCTGAGGTCCCCTGAACACGAAAATACAGTTTTTAGCGAATGGTCTGTGTGTGTGTTTGTGTGTGTGTGTATGTCTGTGTCTGTTATCAGCATATCTCAAGCACAATTAGTAACAGAAATTCCAAACTCGGTATTCTAAATGTGTATTATATAGGGATGCTACACTAATATTTTCGTTGAGATGAAGCAAATGGTTCGTGTACAGGGACACTCAAAAGTATTCAAATACATTACGTCTATGGGGGAAATTGCAGGTAAGTAGAGTTTAACATCAATAGACTCCATTAAACCAAATGAGACGAATATATAATTTTTGTAATAGAGATAGTCAACTGGGAAAATTTTTTTGTGTATGTAGGAGCCTCGCCTCCCCCCCCCCTTCCCTGAGGGGAAGTTCCCCTTCGAAAGGAGTAAATATTCATGATGGGTATATTTCAAAAGAGCTCGCCAATACCTTTAAAACGAATGCTTGAACCAACGATCTGCGATAATTTAAAATAAAGTTATCGATTTTTATTCATTTTTAAAGTTTTTTTTTTTTTTTTTTTTTTTTTTTTAAATGTAATATTGAGAATAAATTCAACTTTTTTTGGATATTTAGTGTTATACTACTTCTCTAATATGGAAATCGTCTGCATTATCATAGAAGATATTTTTTTTAAATAATAATTTTTATAAATTATTTTTTACTGAGTGAATTTGTATAGGAAAATATAGAAGAAAGTCGTGTGGTGGCCACAACAGACTAGTTATTTATTGTTAGGGGATGTGCTTTACTAATTTTACAATTTCCAGATATTTTACCATTTCCAGGAAAGCTGTTCGGGAATTGAAATAAATTCCTCATAGAGATATGGTAAATAATGTATGTTTTAAGCTAAATATTCATCGTCTGTTTTTTGTATATTTACACGTTTTGAGGCTTCCGGATTACCATAGTCAAGTTTTTTAACGTTTGATCTTTGTCTGTGTCTCTTAGAGGAACTTAAAAACGAATAATTTTAGGAGATCGAAATGTTGTATTTTGAAGTTAATATAAGTTTGTTGCTGGAAAAGTTTGATCAAGATTGATAATTTTCAATGAATGTTGCGTGGGAAAATTGTCTGTATAATTTTAAGTAAACTTTTAATTTTAATAACAAAATTAAATTCTATATAAATTTAGGTGCATTAATGAAACGGGGGGTTGAGTCGGCGGTAGCCCCTCTCACACAGAAATAATTATCATATAAAACGCTTCCGAAGCCTAATTTGAATTGTTTAACATAGGTTTACATAACAGTACTCGTTATCTTACCTCTTAATCTCCAATCTGTATTTATAGTATTAAATTTCAGGGTAAGAGAAAGTCGTGTGAGTGACACACCAGATTATTATTATTATTATTATTATTATTATTATTGAAAAGGCGACCAGTAATTCAGAGGCCGTTGTTTCTGGATATTGGCATGATTTCGCCAAGGTTTTTAGTTCCTGGGAAATAACCAGCTAAACAAATATTTTGTCTGGATCATGTGATGCAATTAGGCGACAAGAAGGCACTTGTATTATATTTCGATGTAAGATTAAAAGTAGCCGAATTAATTATTATCTATATTCACAAAACAAAAGGAAGAAATGAATCAAAATAATATCATTTACCGAGCGAAAAGAATTTTCATTATATTAGAATTGTTAAATGAATACCGGGAATCGATTAAAGATTTAGTTTCAGTTATATTGAAAAAGACTCAAAAGGGAACATTTAAAAATAGAAAAAGTATATTGCAAATTTATTATTTATAGGTTAAAATGGTTATATCGTTATATTTTAAAATAGTTGTTTGAGATTAAATAATTTAATTTACAATTTAATCTATTTTAAAGCGAAATCAAATTTTATAATATGCGATAATTTATATCACATTTGGAAGTTCCAAAACGGCCGTATACTAGTTAACTATGTTTCCTTCATGTGTGCTCTTCTAAGGTTGTTTTTCTCATTTTACGATACCACTAATTCTGAATAGCAAAATTTGTTATAAAACAAATTTATAATTAAAAAAAAAAAAAAAAAAAACTTGTTGCTCGAAAATAGTGTTTGAAAAGTCATGAAGGGTACGCATAAGTCCTTTTAAAAACGGAACTACGATGAAAAAACTTATATTTATTTATGAATTTCAATTAAGAAAATTATTGTTTATATTACATTTATACACATTTGAGTGTGATATCATAATTGGAAATATTTAATTAATAATTCTATAACTTAGTAAATTAAGCATTTTGCTTTCTGAATTTCGATCTAGGTGTTTTAATTTCATAAAATTATTTACAAATAAATATTGCTTCGTATGTCTTGTCTTCTATAATGTAGAAATAAAAGCAGATAATCTATTGAGATAAAGTGTCCGTGGTTATTTTTCCGTGTAGGAACTGAAGATAAGAAATGCATTTTGACAGAATGATTTATTAGAATTAATGTAAGTACATTCCCTTATTAACGTAACATTATCTCACGATTATGCAATTATTTTTTCATCGCTGTATGTATGCACAAAATAATAATAATAATAATAATAATAATAATAATAATAATTAAACTTTATAATACAATTTGCAGAAACATCTGTTTTAATATTTATAAATATTATTTTTTGATTAAAAAAATTAATATTTTTTCATTTAAAGAAATTATAAATTGCTTTAAACATATCGTTGAATCTGTAGTTCATACGCACCTTTCAAAGAAATTAGCATTTTTTAATTTATATTGGCAACTTTGCATTAATTAGGCTACTGAAAAGATGATTATTGCATTATTATGTTCTTAAGTTAAGCTAAAGCCATTAAATATTTATTATATTTTTAATATATTAATTGTTATGTTTTATTAAAAACAATGTTGCATACTGCCTGTTGTTGTTATCAATATACACGATAAAGCATAAGAAATATTTTGTGAATCCCTGTTAAACAGCTCCTGTTACTTTTACAATTTTCAGTAAAAGATAAGCCATAATAAACTTGAATATGATATTAGTTTCAAGTCATTCTATGAATATTAAAGGGAAATTAGAGTGCAAAAAGATAGGCAAAAAGATTGATAAACTGAAGTCATAATCACTCTTAAACATTAATGGAAAATGATAAAAATGCATAACACACCTGAAAATGCCTTTTAATCAATTTTGATTTCAATGTTTAGCAGTATGTCTCCTAATGTATCTAAATATTTATGTACTGCCATGTAAACATTAATAAAAATCATTATTCTGCAGAAAACATCCTTTTCTGCATATGAATAAAAAGTTTTATCTTTTTTTATGCTGTGCAAAGATTTTGAAATACGCTGTATAGAAAATACTCTTAGGCATTTGATTGTTGTATCCTTTACAGGAATCATTGTTAAATGAAGTGCATAGGCATTAAATGAAGTGCATAGGTTTAATAATAAAATGTATTTACAGGGTGACAGAAAATGGTCCGATTATATTATGTATTGCACATGGTAAGTACTGAACATGTATTAGTCATATATATTTAACTAATACATATAGTAAAATATTGCTCATTTTACTATTATCAATTCATGAAAAATCATGTTTTGACAATAATAAAATGTGCAATGGTATAGAATGTACGTTTTCATGCGATTAATTTTAAATAACATAAAATTCCTTTTACACCGTCCCAGTCAAGAACTTCACTAAAATTTAACGCTCCAAAAACAACATTTTTTTTTTTCAAAAGTTATTGTATTGACAAGGAGATATAAAAACAGAAAATCTGTAGTCATAAAAAATATTATATTTCGATACGTTAAAAAAGAAATATAATAATAACAATAATTGGTTTCAAACAAAAAGTTGTTTTTGAAAACGGTTAATATCTATAATAATAAAAGAAGATGTTTGTCTGTCTGTCTGTCTGTCTGTCTGTGCATCTATACGTTCAGCCCCTACTGAACGCAGAAGTATAAAATTTGACATACGGGTGCTCAGAAGCCTTCCTGAGTTGATAGTGAAAACAGAATTTAAAAATTTTAATTAGTTCCGGAGATATTAATTAAAACGTCGACCAATGCCCAATTAAAAAGCGAGCGGATCGTAATTTTCGCCCTTCAGCGTGTTCCTCAAAAGAGAAAGCAGAGAGAGGAAAATTTTGCGGGTTTTTCTAAAGCGATCGCTTCCGATCTGTTGGAAATATCGAAAATACACCTGTACCACGAGAAAGAGCATTTATTACCGATTCTTACGGTACAATTTTTTTAAAAAAATACGGATTTTTTATATTTTTAAAAAAAGTTTTAAAAAGGGTCGAAAATTTCTCTTTTTCTCGATTGTCGTTTTTGAAACGTCCTGTACGACCGAGTAACTGTTCCATTTCTTAAAAACTGGTATATTTGGAAAGGACATTTAATCCTCTTTCGAACCATATAAACATTTTTACAAAATACGGATTAGCGATCCATATTTTTAGATTTTACGAAACATCGATTTTTTCACAAAACATCTTATAACTCAAAAGCGTTTAGAGATAAATCATTTCTTTTTTATTTGTATATAGATCTCGCTTCAACAATTGAATACCCAGAAGATTGAGAGAAAATTTCAAAAACTGAATGAGTTATAATTTTTTTAATTTTCAGTATCGCGGCAGTTTTCGATGAAATTCTGAAACTCTTGCAACTGACCTTGACAGAGAAGAGAGAATAAGATTCTTCAGTGCCAGGTGCTAGAGGTCTGGAAAAATTGCTTTTTTGTTTTTCGCCCACGTGACAAAGTATACTGGAAATAAAAAAAGCAGTTTTTGAATCTTTTAAATTTAAAATCGATCAAAAGCAGAACTTCGAAATTGCCCGTCATTATGGCTCACCTGTATGCAGTTAAAAAATCTAAAGTATAGCTTTAAAAATAAAATAAATTGACATATTATATTTATTTAAATTCATTTTTATTTCATCTGTTAATGACACCATTCACCAATTTCATCTGTTAATGAGTTACTTTTAACAGAATAATATTGATTTCCCCCCCCCCTTTTTTTTATGAATTCGGTTGTAAAAAAGCAGTTTTGGAATTCTTAAATTTTAGATGGATTTCAATAGAAATCGTTAATCGCCCTTGATAGATTAGCCATTTTGAGTCTAAAATATATCACAGATATTCATTATTGTAATACATAACACATCATTCCAAAGATATTTTAAAGTATTTTTATTGCAGGTTATTAAAATGATATAAGCCGTTCAAATTCTGTACGAAACTTTCGGAGAAAACTACGGAAAAACCAGAAAATTTTTATTCTTTTATATTTTACAGAGTTTCAAATTCAGATTTTCGCTCACATTTCGTACTAATAATTTTTAACGATATATAGCCCGGAATTAAGCACGTTTTGGAGAAAAACCACAGATAAATCAGACACAAGTCTTTTAAAAAAATGTTATACGGCGCCGCAGGCGCCACCGAGCGGGACTTAGCTAAAGTCAGAAATTTGAAAGATCATAACATGGTGAGCGAACAGGCTGTTTCAGATATTGAAAAGGGAAGACGGCGCCGAAGGCGCTTCCGCACGGGAATTTACTGCGCTTTCAATAAGGTATTTTCACGATATATCGATAAGCTGTTATTAGACCTGAAACGGGAAAAAGGCGCCGCAGGCGCCACCGAGCGGGAGTTTCGGAAAGTCGGATTTGTCAGGGATCGCGAACCAGCTGGTCGCCGAAGGCGGCTAGTATAAAATAACTTAGAAAATTAGGCTAGAAAAAATACTTTGTCTACCACATGGGTAAAATAAAAAGTAATTATCATTCCTATTTTCATGGATATCTATCTATCTATCTATAATAATAAAAGAAGATGTCTGTCTGTCTGTCTGTCTGTCTCTCTGTCTGTCTGTCTGAGCATCTATACGTTCAGCCCCTACTGAACGCAGAACTACAAAATTTGACATACGGGTGCTCAGAAGCCTGCCCGAGGGGATAGTCAAAACAGAATTTAAAAATTTTAATTAGTTGCGGAGATATTAATTAAAATGTAGACCTATGTCTTAATCAAAAAGCGATCTCAATGACTCAAAATTCACCGAGATTGCATAAAAGTAGATATTTTAACGGAGTTAAAAGCAGAAAAAATGGAAAATAAATTAGAAATATTAGTCCGATCATTACGAATTTGGTACCAAATGAAAGGGGAATTTTTTCCGAATCTAAAAGTGCAAGCGGCTTATCGATACGTCAATTAGATTTTTTAAGATTAACTAAACTATGAAATTTAGTTGCAACAGGCAGACGATTTTCTAAGCGGTCTCGATCGGAAACAAAACACATACGAGACAACTGTCTGTGATGTCTGTGATGAAAACGGAAATGGTTGTAATCAATTAAGATATGTGTTTTATACTGGGGGGAAAAATTGCAATTTTCAATTTTTTTCAAATTTTCATTCACGTTACATTTGAATTAATATTCGGCCTAGACAGCATATTATAAAGCTACTGTTCAATTTTCATGAAAATATATGAATAATTAAAAAAATGACATATTTATTGGAAAAAGATTGTCTTTTATTTTTTTGCAGTAGTCGAAATTTCGTAGTATGTAGTTTTAATGCCCGATAATTCGATTGTGAATATTTTTGAAAGAGTACGATTATTAGGGAGGGCTTGAGGGAGAGGGAAAAAAGGCAAAAAAAAGAGTTACAGCGTTTGAAATTGGTTGGCATATTAAGATTTTAAGGCAAGGTATTTGGTTTTCTTTTTTATCCCAGCTTCTAATCTATATATTAATAGGCAAGCATAAAATTTGTTGTCCCTTTTTAACATATTAATTATGGGAGTAGAGGGTTGAAAATGGTATCATTCGAAAGGTATGGTTAGCCGGAAGGTGCGAATACAAATATTATTTTCTTACGATGTCAAGAAGGTATTTAAAAATACGTTTATTTTTTATGCATTTCCCCCCATTTTTCCCTTTTATACACGTATTGCTTTACATTAAAAAATACCTAAAAGTAGAAAGTTGTTAAATCTGGCAATTTCATAAAGCTCAAATAAAACCATAGACACAGTAATTTGTATAATGTAGCGTCACCATACGCAAGCGAAGTGATGACGTCACTGTCTGTCCATGGAGCCATGAAAAAGATTTTATGTGTTAATCGAGTTAATTTTTTTCTGTAAAATTGAAAAAAAAATAATTTAAAATCACAAAACTCCAGAAAAAAAAAATGGCAAACTTCCAGTTTCGAATGTAAACATAAACATTTCATTTCAAAGGGTGATATTTAAACAATAAATATTCAACTAATATACTAAATAAAAGGAAAATGGATTTGTTACTAACTGCTGCATGTATAAGTAGACGATACGGAAAAAATTCCGATTTCCGTTTCTTGCTGAATTTACATGTTTTGAGCTTTTTTTTTTATTCAGTTAATTAAAACATTAACTGAAATTGGCTACTTAGTTTTAAAAAAAGTGTCGGTTCTTACGTATTATCTCAACCAGGTTGGCGCGATTTGTAAGTTTGAGTAAGAAATTTAAGTTATTAGTATTAAGTAAGTTATTATTATTATTAGTTATTATTATTATTATTAAGTTATTATTATTAAGTTATTATTATTATTAAGTTATTATTATTATTATAAGTATATTATTATTATTAGTTATTAGTTATTATTATTATTATTATTAAGTTATTATTATTATTATTATTATTATTAGTTAAGTTATTAGTATTAGTTAAAGTATTTCACGGCATTCAATCTAACCAGTAAGCAAAATAATTTCTTTACAAAAAACCACGTATAACACGTAGGGTTGCCGTAAGTAGGGTCGCCAAATTTGGCGATTTATGCGAATTTTGGCCTGGTTGCGATAATACGTAAGTACTTCTTTTGTGGGTAGAAGAAGCAAGTAGAAGATACATAAAAACTTTTGATTTCCGGTTTTCGATGAATTTACACGTTTTGAGATTTCCTTGCATTTTAATTAAGTGAAATTGACTACTTATTTTTATTTTTTTTGAAATGGATTTATTATTCTTTCCTCTGCATATATAAGTAGAAAATATAAGATTCAGAAAAATTTTGGATTTTCGGTTTTCGATAAAGTTACACGTTTTGAAATTTCCCGAACTCAATTCGACCATTTTTGAAAAATATCTTTTTTTTTTTTTAATTCAAACACTGTACTTTATGAACGAATCGAATTAATTTAACAGAATTTGATACTCGGTTGGGCCTTGGTTTGACATGGTACCTGTCATGCAACCAACCACTCCTAAGTTTATTTTATGCAACCAACCAACCTTGGAAGCCGCCGTGAGCGGGAGAAGATATTTTCGCAGAGAGAGACTTTGGCCTTCGGCCTGAAACGTAGGGTGCAATTGGCGCGCCCGAGTAACGGATTTATTCCGTTGGTTTATTCTTATTATTACATGAGTACATGGGTACTCATATGTATATAAATTTATCATTGTACATATTCATATTCATGTTTGATTTAATATTAATTAATTAAAGAGTAAAATTTAATACAAGAGAAATTTTCTGTTCTCAAGTGTCAACACTCAGTTCATCACAGCACGCTCTCTTACGAGAACCAGAGTATAGTGTTCTCAGAAAGGATAATATAAATTCCATGGACGCAATATATAAAGGTGAGAAATTATTAATGTTATTTTATGATGATAGGATAGAAATTAACATTTTAAATAGCAATGTTTAAAAGTGTTACGAAGGCCGATCTACTTGCCGTTTTGCAAGAGATAGGGGAACAAGCTGACTCTAATTTAAAGGTAGTGGAATTAAAAGATTTATTGTTAAAATCTAAAGAATACATTAAAGATAAAGAATTTGTGAGTGAATTTTTAGCAACCACAGTTGCGCAAAGAAAGGAATCGGAAGAAATAAATCGTTTGAATTTGTTAAAGCAAACCGAAAGTAACGATGATGTGTTGCATAATCCTAGTAACTCAGAAAATATATTATCATTAGATAAGCTTTTGAAAGCTATATTAACTTTGGTAATACCAGTACCTAAAACGAATGAACCATGGAATCTTTTTTTCGATTCCATTGAAAGAGCTTTTAAGCATAAAAATGTACCTAAAGAATATAAATCGGAGATTTTACTGAAAGTAATTGGCGATAAAGCCGCGAATATTTTGATTTATGTAAGCGAAGAAGAATTAAAGAACTATGAGAAAATTAAATCCTTAATTCTAAAAGAATATGCACCATCCCCTTTCACTTGTTTAGAAAATTATAAGAAAGCTACAAGAATATCTGGGGAGACACACCAGCAGTTTGCTTCTCGTTTAAGGTCCAGTTGGCTCCATTATTGTAAAATTCGAAATGTAAATGATTTTGAGTCTTTAGTAGATTTGATTATATCTGATAAAATATTTGAAAATCTAGATAAGGATCTGGCAATGCATGCTGCAGTCACACAGGGTGAAGATTGGTTACGCCCAGAACAATTAGCTAAGACGTGCGATATATATTTCACTGCTAAAGGTAGATCATTTGATGAAACAAAATATGAAAAACGCGTCTATCGTGAAACAGTCACAGAAAACCATAAAAAATACGTCCCACCTCCATTGAGAAAATATTCTTCTAATAATGAGAGTAAATATTCTTTTAAGTGGGAGTGTTATATTTGCTCTGATATTTCTCATGTAGCTAAAGATTGTCCGAATCGTTAAAACAGATTCGATAAAATTAACAAACAAAGTGAGGAAATAAAAAAATCTAAAAGTAACGCACAAGCGACAGAGAAAAAATCTGTAGTGACCCACGTAATGTCGAAACATTTACAGAAATGTGAAAAATCGGAAAAACTTAATTTATACCCCTTACAAAAGGTTAATATTTATATCGCAGGTAAACAGATTCCTTCAATTATTGATTCAGGTACTGAGATTTGTGTTTTAAATAGCACTCTTATTCCTGATTTTCACATTGAAAGCAAAGGAAAAATTCTGTTAGAATCTGCATTTCGAGAAATAGTTGAGGCGAGATTAGCTGTAATTCCAGTCTATTATAAAAATCCTAACAGTTGTATATTTACACACGCGAATTCATTATTTGCAATAACTGACAATTTAAATGTTCCATGTTTAATCACTCCACACTTCTATGATACATTAGTAAATCAGAAAGAAATATTAAATGATTTGTTTATCCCAGAAAATTCTAATACGTTGTTGGCGCCGCCGGCAGGAAATGAAAATAATTTAAATGAGTCATCGCTGTTACATATCGAAAATGAATGTAGTAATAAAAAAATAATTTCGGGAGAGGATAATACATTATTTAAGAGTGATAGTTTTTCGAGGTCAAAAAAAATGCAAGATTTGATTAATAAAAAAGAAACTAGTTCACATAATTATCCATCGCAATTGATAAATAAAAAAAAGATTGTTTCTTCAATAAATAATAGCGATTCAGAGGCAGCTGTTTATTTGATTTCGAATAAAGAAAAAGTGATTAACTTACCAAAAGATAATCAAATTGAAAATAGGCGACAGGAGAGCGCACAAAACAATGTTAATAATTTATCTGATTCTAGTACGTTTAGAAAAAAGCAGCGAGAATGCTTATCGTTACAAACTGCTTTTAAAGAAGCGGAGTTAAAGAAAAATAATTATTTTCTTAAAGACGATTTATTATTCCATAAAGATAAAATATGTGGAGAAACAGTAGATCAATTGGTCTTACCTTTGAGTTATCGAGAAAGTGTTTTAAAATTAGCTCATGACTCAATCTTTGGGAATCATTTAGGGATGCGGAAAACAAAAGAGAGAATAAAACTATCATTTTATTGGCCTAACCTAATAAGAGATGTACAAAATTTCTGTAAAACTTGCGAAAAATGTCAGTTGAGGAGTCCGGAAAAAACGTCCGATAAAATACCTATAACGCCTGTGGTACGTCCTCCTTATCCTTTTCATACAGTGAGTGTCGATTTAATTGGAGAGATTGCGCCACCCTCAGGTAGAAAACATAAATATTGTCTTTGTCTAATTGACCAACATTCGAGATGGCCCGAAGTCATACCTTTAAGAAGCCTTTCGGCTAAGGTCACGTGTGATGCACTTTTAGAAATATTTATGCGTACAGGAATCCCAGAAATGATATGTAGTGATCAAGGCACTAATTTTACGTCTCAATTAACACAAGAGTTTGAGAAAAGATTAGGAGTAAGTCCTCGTTTCTCAACTCCAGCTTACCCTGCCTCGAATGGGCTTGTTGAAAAATTTAACCGTGTATTTAAACAAATGCTTCATCATGTAATACGTACTGACCCTGTAAATTGGGATAGACACATTCCGTATTTACTTTTCATGTATCGCGAAGTTCCTAACTGTACAACAGGAGTTTCTCCATTTAAGCTTATGTATGGGCGCGAAGCTAGAGGTCCATTAGCAGTATTAAAATCAACATGGTCAGGAGAAATCCCTTTACCTCTCAATTTAAGTAATACTGCTGTAGATTACTTACAAGAATTAAAAATTAACTAAGAGAAAGCTGCCGATTTAGCATCTTTAACTGCTTCGGAAAAGCAAGAAGCTTATGCTCATTATTTTAATCGTCGCAAAGAAATGAAAGAATTCAAGATTGGAGAATTAGTATACTTACTAATTCCGGATTCTACTAATAAATTGTATGCGAGATGGACAGGTCCTGGTGAGATTTTAGAAAGAATTAAACCTCACTCGTATAAAGTTAAGTTACCTGACGGTAATATACGACACGTACATGTAAATAAGATAAGAAAATTCCATGTTAGAGCACAAACGGTAGGTGTAATTTTTGAAGATGACTGTGAATTCGGAGAAATCCACCCAACCCCTATTAAGGAAAATAAAACTGACTTTGATGTGGACATTAGTCATTTAGGAAAGGAGAAACAAACAGAATTGCTCGAACTTTTGCATAAGCATGTACCATTATTTTCGGGTAAAGTTCAAGTTGCTAATGTTGGAGAACATAAAATTCGTCTAATGCCAGGTACTGAAAGAAAAAAGCCTTATGTGTATAGAATACCCGAATCACTTAAACCTGAAGTTGACAGACAAATAGAAGAATTAGAAAGCTTAGGTCTTATTGAGCCGAGTGAAGCCGAAATAGCTTATCCAGTAGTGTGCGTAGCTAAGAAGGATGGAAGCGTACGATTATGTATCGATTTTCGTTTGCTCAATTCGGTAACCAAACCTTTTGATTACCCTATGGAGAACATTACAGACTTAATTAATGAAGTCGGTCGTGCACATGTTATTACTTGTTTAGATGTGTTAAAAGGATATTGGGAAATTCCCTTAGAAGAGAAAAGTCGTGATTTTACGTCTTTCAAGACACACCGTTCTCAATATCGCTGGAAGGTAATGCCCTTCGGATTACGAAATGCGGCTGCAAGTTTTCAGAAAATAATGAATGAAGCTCTGAACGAACATCGCGAATATTGCAAAGCATATCTCGATGATATCGCGATTTTTTCTAATGATTGGAAATCACATCTTATACATTTAGATGCAATTTTAACTAAGCTAACTGAACTAAAATTTACCGTAAATGTTAAAAAATGTGTATTGTGCAGATCAGAGATTAAATATCTAGGCCATGTAATAGGATCTGGACGACATCAACCTGATCCTGAAAAGTTACTTGCTATTGAAAATATTGAATCGCCGAAAACTAAAACAGCTTTAAAAAGCGCTCTTGGTCTTTTTAACTTTTATAGAAGCTACATTAAAGACTATGCTGAAATTGCCAAACCGTTGACCGATTTAACTAAAAAGAAGGTTCCGGAAAATTTACCGTGGACACAGACGGAAGAGATAGCATTTCGTCAACTTAAAGAATTTTTGTGCGAAGCTCCTAAGCTTTATACTCCAGATCCAAATAAACCCTTTACCATTCAATGTGATGCCAGTTCCTATGGTGTCGGTGCGTGTCTCTCGCAAAGAGATGATGAAGGTAATCTACGTCCAATTAGTTTTATTAGTCAGAAGCTCACTAATGTACAGTGTAATTGGTCTACTATAGAACGTGAGGCCTATGCTGTAGTGTGGTCCATAAAGAAATTTGAAAATTATGTTTTCGGAACTCGTATTGAGATTATAACGGACCATAATCCTCTTGTTTATTTACAAAAAACTGCACCTCAATCTGCTAGACTCCAAAGATGGGCACTATCTTTACAAAGATATGATATTTACGTATCGCATTGCCCTGGTGCAAAACTGAAAAACGCTGATGGATTGTCGAGACTATGCCAATAATAAGTTTTGCTATTTACAAATAACTTTGGTTCTATTTAGTAATTTAGTTTTTTTGTGTGAGTTTAGTATTATAAATATTTGTTCCGGTATTATATCAAGACTTCTTTACGTCTGTTGTGAATTGTCTATTTTATTTTTGCATTTATTTGTGTTGAAATATCTATATTTGTTCCGGTATTGTATCAAGACTTCTGTACATCTGTTGTCAAGTATTTATTTGGCATTGTTTTTATTTTCATGTGTTTAAATATTTATGTGTCAGTTGGTTGCTAATAATTATCAGATTTTCATACGCTTGGCGTATCTCAATCTTAGTTGGGGGGTGTCATGCAACCAACCACTCCTAAGTTTATTTTATGCAACCAACCAACCTTGGAAGCCGCCGTGAGCGGGAGAAGATATTTTCGCAGAGAGAGACTTTGGCCTTCGGCCTGAAACGTAGGGTGCAATTGGCGCGCCCGAGTAACGGATTTATTCCGTTGGTTTATTCTTATTATTACATGAGTACATGGGTACTCATATGTATATAAATTTATCATTGTACATATTCATATTCATGTTTGATTTAATATTAATTAATTAAAGAGTAAAATTTAATACAAGAGAAATTTTCTGTTCTCAAGTGTCAACACTCAGTTCATCACAGTACCTATTAGCTTCTGGGCTGTATCACACAACAAGGAGCGTTTTCACGTTTCGATTTTCTCTCATTTCAGGAAAGGCTAACATCTACAGAGAGAAATAGTTATATTAAGTAAAACTCTGCTGATTCAGTTAGAGTGAATATCGGCAAACAATTGCCGCAGCTGTGTTACAATTGCATTCCGTTCAGGACAAGTCAATAACTTTGCTTTGCCTCGCTTTGCAAAAAAAATGGTCGAGTTTCGACCACTGGGCGATACTAGTTAAAATAGTTTCATAAGTAATACATCATTTGAAAGCTTTGATGATTTGGAATTGAACAGTAGATTACAGAAATTTCTACCGCCAGATGGCGCTGAAATATTTTAAAATTTCAATATTTCAAATTCTAATTATGATTATATAATTTTTAATACATCATTCGAAAGATATTTTAAAGTTCTTTTATATTATCGAAAGTATTATTCGAGATTTTACCCGATTTACACGTTTTAAGGTTTCCTTTTTAGGTTTTCTTTTCTATCTCAGCTACTAATTAAAATATTTTCATAAGTAATACATCATTTGAAAGCTTTGTTGATTTGGAATTGAACAATATATTACAGAAATTTCTACCGCGAGATGGCGCTGCTATATTTTAAAATTTCAATATTTCAAATTCCAATGAGCGAGGAAGGCGTTGTAAGTTCTAAAACGGGGATAAGGCGCCGCAGGCGCCACCGAGCGGGACTTAGCTAAAGTTAGAAATTTGAAATATCACCGGCGAAGGCGCTATTGCACGGGAGTTTACTGCGATTTAGATAAGCTATTTTCACGATATATCAATAAGCTGTTATTAGACCTGATACGGGAAAAAGGCGCCGCAGGCGCCACCGAGCGGGAGTTTCGTAAAGTCATATTTTTCAGGGATCGCGAACCAGCTGGTCGCCGAAGGCGGCTAGTATAAATATATATATATTTATATATTAATAATAATTTTGAAAAAGTATTTGGAATCAATTTTTCATTCAGATCTAAAATCAAAACCATTAAGAGAATTAAAAACTATTAGTAAAAAGTTTATTTTTGTAATAACTTCATAAATAATCTATAAAAAAACATTCATGGTAATTTCTTATTTATCTTTGTAATATGAAATATTACACTCAGTCTGAGTGTGAAAAAGGGCACAGTATTTGAACAATGGTACAAAATAACACATAATAAATCTTATTGTCATAATGGATTGTTTCTTTCGGAATCCTGACACTTGAAAACAATAGCTTTTAATCTTTCTCGGTTTTGTAAGAATATAATAAAAGACTTTCCTTTATTATGAATCGCAATGTTTGCAGACAATAACACAATATTTTTCCAGTATACGTTGATAAAAAATGTATAAATAGTTTACAATTAATCTCAACGATAATATTAGATCGTTCAAGTTTTATATTTTACCATCACTTTATTTAAAAATTTTCATTAAAATTTGTTCAAAATGCATTAAAGATACTAATTCGTTTCTAAATCGTCCAGTTATCCGATATATGATATATAGAAATATATTTTAATCACATATTCTGAGATATAATAAGCAATCTAATCAATAGCATTTTAAAACTATATAATTGAATTTTCCGGATAAAAACTTACATATGACCAGTGTTGCTAGATCTGGCGTGATTTTTATTCAATATTCACCAATAAATTTTAATTGTAATGTTTGCCTAATCACTTCGAAGATTGATAGTTCATTTTGTATATAAAATATTGCATCTCAAAATTATTGGTGATTATAGAATAAAAAGTCCGCCAGATCTGGCAACACTGGATATGACACGTAAAATATATTAATTTAAACTTAACGAAAATTGTGTATAAGAAATTTAATTGTTACTTGATTATGAAAACTATTTTTAAAATGTATCATAAAAATCTTATTATATAAACCAAAAAATTCCGTGTTTTTATTTCTCTTTTAATTATCATACATCACTGCAAATAACAGGGTCTTAAAGTAAGACATACAAACCACTGAAACGGCATTTAAGACTCACGTAAATGTCTTAAAATATAGATTAGACGTTATAGATACCCTAATTTAACGCAGAAATATGTCTGAAATACCAATTTAGACGCAAAAGTATCTGAAAAATATAAATACGCGAATTTTCAGACAATAAACGCGTTTGAATTTTCAGACACTTTAGAAATTCAGACACTTGTTTTACTTAGAAAAATTTTCATATGGAATCTACTTTAAGAAAATATGTCTATTAACATAATTCATAAACAACATATTTAGACACAAAGCTTACTTCGCTAAAAAGAAACAAAAAATCTTTGTCTTTAAAGCTTTTTTATAAAAAAAAGAAAAAAAGTAAAAGTCGGACGTAGCAAATAATTTGTAGAGAAGAAAGCGAATTTATAAGTGAACAATATTGAATCATTTGTGCATAATTTTTTCTTTCTTTCTTCTTATTATTATTCATTTAAAAACTTTTTCTTTCACATATTTAACTACATTTAAATGTAAAACAACGAATTTTTCTGTATTCATCATTATAGTTTGCTTTTATTTAAATATCACTTTAAGGTAAGAAATCGTTATCATCGATGAATGCAACTTTCACATACTTGTTATGCATTATTAAAACATTCTAGACCTCTAGATATGACATTTAAGATAATAATATTTATTAAGTTTAAGGTACAATACTATCAATAGTTTTATGGCAAAAAATTAGAAATAAAATATATAACACTGCGGCTTGTTTCGCGAATACTGCAGCATGCATATTTTATCATAAAAACGCGGGTTGCTGTATTCGACGGTGGCGTGATAGGTAAATCCTTGACTCCGACAGTGCTTGCCTCGAGGTTATGGTTTCCTTGCACAGAGTGAGTTTGAATCCCAACGCCGGATAATGGGACTTTCTTTTTAACACATTCCAACAAGGTTGAAAAGTGTTTATGACTTCGGTTTGTCTGTCTGTCTGTCCGTTTGTCTGTCTGTCTGTCTGTCCGTCTGTCTGTCCGTGCTCTAACTCCCGTAAATATTTATGGAATTTCTTGAAACTGATATATGTAATTCAAGTTCAATATCAACGTTCCCTATTGAAAATGGAGTTTATACCTCTACTAGTTTGTGTACAGGGATACCCGAAAGTATTTCAAAGCATTGTGTTCTATGAGAGGTATTTCTATAAACCATATTTTCATACCTTTACTGTAGACATATCTGAATGAAATTGAAATATGCTATTCAAGTTCACTATCGGACGTTCCCTATTGAAAATGGAGTTTATACCTCTACTGGTTCCTGTACAGGGATACCCGAAAGTATTTCAAAGCATTGTGTTCTATGAGAGGTATTTCTATAATCCATATTTTCATAACTTTACTGTAGACATATCTTAATGTAATTTAAATATGTTATTCAAGTTCACTATCGGACGTTCTCTATTGAAAATGGAGTTAATACCAGTACTGGTTTGTGTACAGGGACACCCGAAAGTATTTTAAAGCATTGTGTTCTATGAGAGGTATTTCTATAAACCATATTTTCATACCTTTACAGTAGACACATCTTAATGAAATTGAAATATGTTATTCAAGATCACTATTGGACGTTACCTATTGAAAATGGAGTTAATACCTGTACTGGTTTGTGTACAGGGACACTCGAAAGCATTTCAAAGCATTGTGTTCTATAAGAGGTATTTCTATAAACCATATTTTCATACCTTTACTGTAGACATATCTGAATAAAATTTAAATATGTTATTCAAGTTCACTATTGGATGTTTCCTGTATAAAATGGAGGAAATGCCACCATCGGTTTATATACAGGAACACTCAAAAGTATTCCAAAGCATTGCGTTCTATGAGAGATATTTCTATAAATCAAATTTTAATAACTTTCCGTTCGACGAAGTTTTAGGAAATTAAAATATGTTATTTATATGCACAAAAGAATGCTTTGCATATAATATAGTATGATTAGCATTAAATTTACAAGGTGGCACAAAAATATCCAGTTGTATTAAGAGCTATTAATAACAAATTGCTAGAATTGTACTTTCGTTTACGTTAAGCGTTTTCAACACTTTCTAACATTTTTTAAGTGTGAATATGATTTCAGTTTTGTGTATCTGACTGTCCGTCTGTCTGCCTGTCTGTCTGTCCGAGCTCTAACTTGCGTAAATATTTATGGAATTTTTTGAAACTCATATACAGAGCTGCCAACATTTTTAACTTTTAAATCAGAATTGACACCACTATTTTTAAATAGAATATGTTATATATATTTTCGACGATTAATATTACCGAAAACAGCTGTAAAAATTTTCCGGTTTGAAGTCTCCCTTGAAAAACGGGAGACTTGGCACCTATGCATATATGTTGTTCAATTTCACTATCGAATGTTTTATTGAAAATGGAGTTTATACTTCTACTGGTTTGTGTACAGGGACACCCGAAAGTATTTCAAAGCATTGTGTTCTATGAGAGGTATTTCTATAAACCATATTTTCTTACCTTTACTGTAGACATACCTTAATGAAATTGAAATATGTTATTCAAGTTCACTATCGGATGTTCACTATTGAAAATGGAGTTAATACCTCTACTGGTTTGTGTACAGGGCCACTTAAATGTATTCCAAAACATTGCGTTCTATGAGAGATATTTCTATAAATCAAATTTTAATAACTTTACTTTCCACAAAGTTTTAGAAAATTGAAATATGTTATTTATATGCGCAAAAAAATACTTTGTATAGAATAGAGCATGATTAGCATTAGATTTACAGCGTGACACAAAAATATCCCTTTATATTAAGAGCTATTAATAAAAAAATGCTAGAATTGTACTTTCGTTTACATTAAGCGTTTTCAACAGTTTCTAACATTTTTAAGTGTGAATGTGATTTCTGTTTGTGTATCTATCCATCTCTCTGTCTGTCTGTCTGCCCGCGCTCTAACTCCTGTAAATATTTTTGGAATTTATCGAAACTGATATATTTTATTGAAGTTCACTATCGAATGTTCCATGTTGAAAATGGAGTGAATATCTCTTCTCGTTTGTGTACAGGGACACCCAAAAACATTCGAAAGCATTGTGATCTATGAGTGTTTTTTTTTTATAAATATTTTCCCTGTAGAATGTTCCCCATTTATAAATGAGATTAATTGGTCCTGTATAACTAGTTTGTTTACATGGACAACAACAACAACAACAACAAAAAAAAAAAAAAAAAAAAGCCAATGCATTATGTTTTAGGACAAAATTTTTAGAAAATTATATTTAAAAATCTTTCTGCTGTAAAAATCATAAAAATATTGAAATGTATTTTTAATATTCTAAAATAATGTTTTGTATAGAATATGATACGATTAACTTTCTGATTTACAGCGCTACATTAAAATATTCAGAGAGATTAAAAGCTGTAATTATAATCTAATAGCTGCATTTTCTTTTTCGTTAAGCCTTTTTAACACTTTCCAAAATGCTTAAGAGTAATTTTAAAATCAATTAGTCTATCGGTATATTTTTCAGTCCTTCTGTCTGTTGTGTGATAACACAGGCAAAGAATATTAAAAGTTATTCGATACAACAATTTCGTACAGTTGGAAAGTGTTACTAATCAATGCGTTTTGCATGATTTTTCTTTCTTGTTTATACATATAAATATTTCATTAATGCTCAAAACAATTCTAAAATCTATTTTTAATAGAAAAACATATTCAAACGCCATATTTATTTAATTATTTATTTATTAAAAAGCATTAAAAACGGTAGTGTTTAAGCTAAGCATGGCGGCGTTTTAAGACACTTGCAATGTCTTAATTTCAGATTCAAAAGGTGTCTTAAAAAGTAAGACATTTTTTTTTCACTTAAAAAATGACCATGAATTTAAGGCACCTTTTTAACTGAATTTAAGACATATACGTTTACAGTGATACCACTGATTTCTGATTTATATACAGATTTCAAAGAATTATAATAAAACATTTATAATTTGTGTTTGATCAGAAATTATATTAACCGATAAGATAAGACTCATTATTCATTGCAATAAAATTTATAAAAGAAGCACATGATATTTCTTTTGACGATTTTTATTGTATTGTATTGAAATAATGAAACACAGAAATTTAGATATTAGAAACAATTTCTGCTTTTTGACTCGTAGTATCATTTTGTTTCCATTCATAGTGCAAAATCAGAAAATCAATACAGTCGAACCTCGTTAACGTGAATCTCAAGGGGTATAAAAAAAATCTGTTCATGTTATCAGCAGTTCATGATATCAGCAACTAATCTTCATATAACTAAAGTAATCTTCATTTTGTCAGGGATTGTGCAAATAATTCATATTAAAAATAATTCACGTTAACAGTTTTCACGTTAACAAAGTTCGACTGTATTATATTAGAGTTTGGGTCATGCTTGTTATCATTAGTCATTTAAGTGCTGCAGATATTTAAACAAAGACTATTAAAAATCTATCCGCTATTACTGATTTTATTAAATGCTTGTCTATTGTGAATAAAGTGATTTTTAAGGAATGTTTTGCGGAATATTTAAGTGAATTCGTTGGACATTTCTGCAATAAAAACTTTCAAAATTCAATTTTCCACCAATTGAATTTTAATATGAAACAGTGTTATGAAGGAACGATTTTTTCTACAATTTTGAGACGATAAAAATACTACGATAATTGTGAGTTAATTTAAATGCTTTTTCAGAGGGTTGGGTTCTTGGATTGTGGAGATTAAGGTGGATTGACTGCACTAGGGTCCTAGCCTGACTGGGAGTGGCCTCCATGGGATTCTGTCTAAGGGGTCATAACCGTATTTACACAAATTTCGAAAACCACAGAAAACTCCAAACGGATACGCCAACGAGCGCGACCAGGGATTGAACCCAGTACCTCACATTTACCAGCTTTGAACGCAGAACCGGTGGTCCTACTTTATTAGAGGATAAAATATTTAACCTCAGTATAGCAAATAAAAGATAACATTAATTTAAATAAAACAAACAAATATGTATTAAAATACAGGCAAAAATTCAAACACTACAGAAAATCAGTTTATAAATTCAGATTTTTCTAACTGTAGCAGGATTTGTGTATGTTGTTGAGAAGCAGTGTTGCCAGATTTAGGGACTTGTTTATTCAATAATCAGCAATAATTTTGAGGAGTAATGTTTGTGATACATGATAGACGATTAATCTTCTATGTGATTAGGCAAACATTACAAATTAAAAGTTACTGGTATATAATGAATAAAAATTTCCGTAAAATAGGCAACACTATTGAAAAGAGGTTGTGTTAAAAAAAAAAAAAAAAGAATAACCTGTAGTAAAATCATAAATTCATTATTTTCGAACGAACGTTTATACATCATCAAAAACCTTTCTATAAAATTAGTGCATTGAATTTTATAATGCCTGTTGAGGACACGATAAAGCAAATGTACAAATATGCGTAACAACGACGCTTAAGTTTGGTAAATTTTATGCAAACGTTTAAATCTGTATATAAGCGTTGACGTAACGTTACAATTATGTTGTATCAACCTCTAATAAAAACGCTTGCATAAAGAATTACATAACGTAATGTTTAAATATCTTATAAAACATTAAAAATAATGGTTGCATGTTTTTGAAAAGAATGATCAAGCTTTCCACAAAGATACTGATCTTGGTACGCAAGATTTAAATAATACATAGAATTAAATAAAATTTTTTAGAGACAATATTACATATTCATGTATAATATATTCTAATGTTCATCCAAAAAAAATTTTACGCTTGAATCAGTTGCATCTGAGGTTATTTAAATTCTTTATACATTTTCATCAAAATACATTTTGAATCTGAAATTTAAATTAATGATTCAAATGTAACTCTTGCTTGAACAAGCAGGAAAGACAGCTATTTATGGTCAACGTTGCATCCATAATTCTGTAGCGGATTTGCTTATTTAATCATGTATGAAGCATAAGTACCAGAAAATGTATGAAGATAATTTAGATAATTTAGATAATTGATAGTTCTGATGATTGATAGAAATAAAAATTATTATATAAAGACTTGGGAATTAAATAACTATAATACATAATAAATATATGTTCAGAAAATTATATATTTACCCTTGAGAAGTAGGGGTATAGATTATTAAGGGGTATGAACTCTACGTAAACTCTATGTAACATTGCCACATACATCGTTATACATCCCGAAAAGTTGTCCACTGCTCTAAATCAAGGAATATTTAAATTCATTCAAATTATTAATCAATACATCTGAATAAAAATATACATCTTGCATAACTCTATGAGA
Organism: Salticus scenicus; assembly: GCA_963930645.1. NCBI lineage: Eukaryota > Metazoa > Arthropoda > Arachnida > Araneae > Salticidae > Salticus > Salticus scenicus. Next base: position 57,872,208 of record OZ005656.1, read on the forward strand.
CATGAGCTTTTTTGATTTATTCAGAGCGATATTGTGTATCATAATTAATTATTACTATTATCTGTGTTGCTCAAAAACATAAATATTCAGTACGATATTGCCATATACATCGTTATACATCTCGAAAAGTTGTCCACTGCTCTAAATCAAGGAATATTTAAATTCATTCAAATTATTAATCAATACATCTGAATAAAAATATGCATCTTACAATATTATATATCTGAACATAAATTGCACATCTGAACAATATTGCATTTGAAAGAGAATGAAACAAATCACATTTAGATGCTCAGTAAATTTAAGGGCGTACAGTAACTAATCTCACCGACAGTCAATCCCACTTTTCCATGCTATGAGAAAAAAGTTTTTCCCAATTCCTCATTACCTAATATTTTTTTTTTTTTTTTTTAATTCTGCTTTTACATTCAAAAATTCACAATCATTAAATTATTGCTCATTTTTAAAAATTTGTTATTTAAATTATATATGTATATATTTCTTTTTTGAGTTAAAAAATAGCTAAGTGCATTCCTTTTTTTTTGCATTTTTTAGCCAGAAAATGAAATGTTAAAAAACATGAAGAATCGGAAAAAAAACTAACTTAATGATTGGAATTTTTTTTTAATTTGAAGACGAGATTTAGATTAGGTAATAGGTAACTGTGGAAAGAAATTTCTATATAGAACAACATAGTCTTTAGATGTCGGCGAGATTAGGTATTGCACATTCTTAACTTAATACCATCAGTTTTTTTTTTTTTTTTTTTTTTTTTTTTTTTAATGTACAATGTCTTTTTCAAAAGTCTAGTTACAGGTATAATCATTTTAACCCGTCTTTGAGGCATTAAGTGTTTTATATTATTGTTTTGTATGGAATATTTCATAAAGGTATCATTAATTTTTAATAATCTAGATAACATCTCATTGTAAAAAATATTCCTAAAAACATTAATATGCGAAATTGAATTCAATAAACTGTCTTTTCAAGATAATATACTAAGCAGCAAACGTATATATACAGATGTTGGACAAAATAATGGAAACACTTCCTTTTTTTTTTAGGTTTTGTAGAATATCTCGAAAAATACTTAATGTGTTGTTCTTGAATTTTGTGAATAAGGAAAGCCTGTCATTTCTCATATTATCCAGTAAAGATTTTGTCCCGAACGCCTTTAGGTGGTGAACAGCAAATCCAATAAAATAAAAAATATTTGTGATTACTCTATATCTGGAAGTGCAACCATTCATCTGCAAGATTTAGATGTGGTAAAAAATGTTATAATTTATAACGTTTTGTGAGACTAGCTCGAATATTTAAATAGTTATAAATATTTTATTAAAATGTGTAATTTTTTTTTGCAATCTCTTACTTTATAACACAAATTTTTTTTCGAAATTTCATGAATCTTTCGGAAAACATGACAACATATGCCTAAATCATTATACTAGTGTTTAAAACAAATGCATTTAATATTTAAAGTGATATGGACATTTGAAGTAAATAATTTATTACTGCGCATCTGCGGACTGTAGCAAACTATTTTTGATATAGTTTAATACTCAACAGTATAGAGTACTTTATATAAAAAAAAAATCAGTTCAGTATCATGAAAATTCATTGAGATATCGTGACTAAATGAGATTTTTTTTCAGCTGTTTTCTAAAAAAGATTTTTACGATAAGAGGTCATTCACAAATGAAAATTTGTATTAAGCGTCATTAAAAAACATTTGTAAAAACCTTTATTAAAAGGAGACATTGCGTTATGTAACTAAACTCAGGAAACCTCTTCAACGTCTTAAACGGAAAAGAGAAGAATTGAATAAGAGGCAGCTGTTTCGGTAGCTTTTAGCGTACTGTCTTCAGTGTATAAAGAAATGAGAGAGAAGTTTTCGTGTATATAGGAAAGGAATCATATTCTGATCAACACATAAAATTCCGCGAAATATGGAGGATTAATCATTCTCCTACATTATATAAGAGCACCCTCTCTTCTTTCATTTCTTTATGGATTGAAGACGGTACGCTAAATGCTAACGAAACAGCTGCTGTTCAGTTTTTCACTTTGAAGTTCAAGAAGATTTTTTCTAGGTTTTAATTAGTATTGTTCTATAAATATACATGTGATTATAAAAATATATGTTTTGTAAAAGTATTTTAATTAATTTGCTTAAATTTTAATGAAAATTGTAAATAAATAAATAAAAAGTTTCTGGAATTTTGTCATAAATGAGAAATACGTGCTTCATAAGATAAATCTAATAAATATTATGTTAGCAAATATTTTCAGGTCATAAAATATATTCAGGTCATACCAATCTAAAAATAGAAATAGTTCTAAGATTTCGTTCTCTTTTTAAAGAAAAATATCATATTGATTATTTTTTACCGACATCACTTTGTATAAAAATCTAACTGCTTTTAAATTGGAATAAAGATAAAAAGGAACGAATTGATTTTTATTATTTTAGACATTCTCTTTCTCCTTCAATGCTTTCAAATGGATTTCCGATATTTTTTAAAGCAAAAGAACGTATTTGTGCGCTTTGGAGATTTCTCAATTTTAAATAGAAAAATAAATATTGAGGAAAAAAAAAAAAAAAAAAAAAAAAAAAAAAACTTTTTTTTTTTTTTTTTTTTTTTATTATCAATATCATTGATTGTTCTTAATTAATTATTTTTTATATAATTCTCCTTGGGTTATTTAAATAAAAATCATGTCGTGTGTTGCAAATTTGCTTCATGAAAACTTAAATAAATAAAGTAAAACAATTTCTTCCGGTTTTCAATAATTTAAATTTTTACTTTCTTTTACCCATAAAGCAGATAAAGTATTGCTTTAGGTTCAAATTTTCGAACGTGAGTTTTTGTTATATTTACACGTTTTGAGGTCCCCTGAATTCAAAAATCATGTATTTAGGGAATGGTCTCTGTGTGTGTCTGTCTATCTGTGTGTCTGTCTGTGTGTTATCAGCATAGCTCAAGAACAAATAGTAGCAGAAAGTCCAATCTTGGTATTCTAAATGTGTATGATATAGGGATGCTACATTAAGCTTTTCGTTGAGATGAAGAAAATGGTTCGTGTACAGGGACGCAAAAGAGAATTCAAATACATTACGTCGATGGAGGAAAGTACTGGTAAGTAAAATTTAACACCTAATCTGTGCACTAAACCAAATGAAACAAATATATATATTTTTTATATGCGTAAAAACATGTCTCATATGCAGATGTTAGGGAAATCATTCACTGTTCGTTTACAGGGCTGCACAAAGGAACTAGATAAAAGTGCGATAATAGTTGCAGATTGATGGAAGCGTATTTCAGGCTGGACCATGTATTCTTAAAATAGGATTATATTTAGGTGCATCATGTGGTCTGTATATAATCTTCAAAAGATATACAGGGCCGCAAATATTTAAGCGATAACATTCTTTTTTGTTGTTAACGGATATGCTTTACTAATAATATTTTACCATTTACAGGAAAGCTGTTCGGGAATTGAAATTAATTCCTCATAGAGATATGGTAAATAATGTATGTAAGATAAATAATCATCGATTGTTTTTTGTCTATTTACATGTTTGAGGCTTCCTGATTAACATAGTCAAGATTTTTAACGTTTGATCTTTGTCTGTACCTCTTAGAGTGACTTAAAAACGAATAATTTTAGGAGATCCAAATGTTGTATTTTAAAGTTAATATAAGTTTTTTGCTGGAAAAGTTTGATCAAGATTGATAAGTTTCGAGGAATGTTGCGTGTAAAAATTGTCTGAATAATTTTAAGTGTGAACTTTTAATTTTACTAACAGATTTAAATTCTATATAAATGTAGCTGCATAAATGAAACGAGGGGTTGAGGGGGGTGGCAGCCCCCTCACACATATATAATTATCATATAAAACACTTTCGAAGCCTAATTTGAATTATTTAACGCAGGTTTACAGTCGGTAACAAAAGTGTCCGAACACTAGCGAAAATTCCTATGTAAAAAAAGTACACTTTATACGGTTTTGTTAAATAAATCCTTATCGAATCATGTTCTTACACTGACTAAGAACAGGATTCGACAAGGATTTATTTAACAAAACCGTATGAAGTGTACTTTTTTTACACAGGAATTTTTGCTAGTGTCTTCTTATACGTGCAGAAGCTAGTAATAAATCCACTTTTTAAAAAATAAGTAGTCGATTTCATTTAATTGAAATCAAGGAAAACTCAAAAATTGTAAATTCGTCGAAAACCGGAAATCGAAATATTTCCCGCATCTTCTACTTGCTTCATATACATGCAGAAGCAAGTAATAAATCCATTTTTTTTTTTTTTTTTTAATAAGTAATCGATTTCAGTTAATTTAAATACAAGGAATTCTCAAAACGTGTAAATTCATCGAAAAAAGAAAATCAAAAGTTTTCCAAATTTTATACATTCTTTTTATATGTGCAGAAAATACAGCAGTAAATCCATGTTTTTTCTATTTTTTATTTTTTAATAAATAGTCAATTTTATTTTTTTGGAATGCATCATGTTTTAGTTTAAAAATATGTCTTTAAATTAGAGCTGATGTAAATCACACACACACACACACACACACCAAAAAGAAAAAAAAGAAAAGAAAAAGAAAGAAAGAAAGAAAAATAAAGAAAAATAAAAGAAAGAAAGAAATTAGATCTTAAATAAATTAGAAATATCAATAAATTAGAAGTAAATTAGGTAACTATTGTCACGAATTTATGAGTTTAAAGATAAGAAAAACAAAAAAGGAGAATTGCAAAACAATGCGCAGAATTGTTGCAAAAGGAAATGCAAAACTTAAATGTAGCAATATAGAATATAAGAATATGAGGGGCTTCCCTGATGAAGATCTCAGTGTCTTTTGAGGTTTTATTTCATTTTATTCATTGATAATTTATTCATATATATATATATATATATATACCTAAATCGTATGCGTTTACAGCTTGGCGAGATAAATTCAATGTTGGCTAGATTGGTTTGTAAAAATGTCATGTGATTATTATAATTTATATTATTTTTATTGTCGCACAAAAGTGTTGTCAACTAATCAGGAAAATCAACATTTTATTCTGTGTTACATTTATAATCACCATAATTTATTTAATTAGCTTGATTGAAATTATGATTTTAATCAAATTATTATTAGTTTATTTATTTATTTATTTTAATTTTTTATTTAATTTTTATTGAATATTATAACTTAATTTTTTTATTCATAATTATCATAAACAAAAATCAGAACAATTAATTTCATTTTTTTTTTAAAGTCCACAAAATTAAGAATTCTGATAATCAATATGGCTAATTTGCGTTTTAATATAATTCGTGTGTAAAATTTTAAATTAGTACATAGTGTGGAACGTCCCATGCATCCCAACCACCACATGATCATATAAAACAAAAAATTGGCTTAATGAACAATTGTCAATATTCTTCTTGAATATCATAAACACAATAATAGACTATGCCTTTTCACCATATAATAGTTATATTAACTTTAAAAAAATACTTAATTTCTTAACTATTACCTAACTGAATCGGTACAAACTTACTTTGGCAGCTGAAAAAGACACTTTATTTTTTTCTGTCCTTCTATGACTAGCACAATTCTGAAACTATACTTGATGAATGACCTCAGTGCTGCCATATATCAAAATAATTGTCAAGTTTCCGATGATTGCAAAACCTAAAAATTTGCTATTGTCCCATTCATCCTGCATCCTATTCAACACCACTCGCCCCTACCTTCTAGTGTTTGATGAATTTATACGTTTTCAGATGGTCTAAATACGAATAACTTATTTTTAGAAAATGCGTTCCGTCTATTGTGATAATAGGATAGGCCTTTGTATTAAGCGTACTTACATACGCAACATTTTTTTCCCAGTTGACTATCTCTATTACAAGAAATATATATTCGTTTCATTTGGTTTAGTGGAAACTATAGGTGTTAAACTCTACTTAACTGCAATTTCCCCCATAGACGTAATGTATTTTAATACTTTTGAGTGTCCCTGTACAGGAACCATTTGCTTCATCCCAACGAAAAGCTTACTGTAGCATCCCTATATGATGCAAATTTAAAATACGAAGTTGGGAAGTTCTACCGTAATTCGTTTTTGAGATATGCTGATAGCAGACAGACACACACACACAGACACACAGACCAACCGCTAAAAACATGATTTTCGTATTCAGGAGACCTAAAAACGTATAAATATAACAAAATCTCGCTTTCGAAAATTTGACCCAAAAACAATTCTTTCTCTACCTTATGGGTAAGAGAAAGTAAAAAAGTATAAGATTTTATTTTGTGTCAATTAAGAAAATAGTTTGTAGTTTAAGACTATTTAAAATGATTTAAAATGCTGGTTTTATGCGAGAGATCTACATTATTCTATACAAAATATTACTCTAAACAAAACATTGCTCTATAACAACATTTACTGATATGCATAAAGTCGTTTATGTTTTATGCAAAGTCGAATATAGGCTGGATTCTAACTTTAAACACAGAGCTATATAAAACATCTGCTGTATCTAAACTCATTTGAATTTCTTCCAAATTTTACGAACTTTCGTTCTATACAATACCTCATGCTCACGAGATTTCCATGGCAGTTCTATTGATTTATTTTCAGTTCAAGCGATTCAAAATATTTTGGCATTTTTACAGCTTTATTTCCATTACTTTTAATAGATGACGTTTTAATTCTTTTTAAAATATATGGATTTTTCTTTAATACCTTCATTTTATTTTATTAACTTTACCAGTAATTTAAATTTAAAATTTAACATTGGCATAAATATTAAATACAAAGTAATAAACATTCGAAAAAAAAAGTTATTTACTATTTAAACAAATGGTATACATCTTTTATGTTAATTTAAAAACATTTTTTATACTGATATGCAGATACGTTTAGAGACAACTACACGTGGTAGAATTAGTGCGAAATAAGAATATTTTGAAAATTTTAATCGATAAAATGTATAACATCTTTCCGAATATCTGAAGCAGAAACATCCATAAGCAAAGTCATAGATGTTTCACGTAAATTTGAATTATGTGTTATATGTTAAATATAAACACATAGCTATATGAAATATTTTATTCATCTAATCTTATTTAAGTCTCTTACAAAATCTTACGAAGTTTGGTTAAGTATAGTATAAAGCATAGAGATTCACGAGATTTTCAATGGTCAATTTGCACACATGGGGGATTTGAACAAAATTTTATTTTTCTGGTAGTTTTAGGCTCATAAATTTCAAAAAGTTTATTAAAATTGCAAAAAAAGTTCTCATTAATTTAAAAAATAACTTTAAAATTAACCAAAAATCATGTGACTTAAAAACGCTGTCTGACGTCACACTTTATGATGCTTCAATGTTTACATTTTGCTAGCCTAGTTAGCAAGCAGCAATTCGTTTTAACTTTCTTAATTATCAATCATTTATGTGATTTCTGAGCATTTCTTTTTCATTTTATAATCATTTAATACCATTATCATCATTTTTCCTTATCATTATTTTCAATTGTTTTATTTCCATGGCGGTTGTCCAATGTTTTCGTTTAATAGGATCCTGTGGAATGCTAAAGAATAGCTTTTGAGAAGCATTTAGCTGTTGTATTAGTGCAGAGTGGTACAATACAATATTTATACTATGATTTTTTAATATCCGTCAATGCAAAGCACAAAATCGAATAAATACAACGATTACTCCCGTTTGTTGTCATAAAGATATAAAGAGTGACGTCACGATATTTTATACTGCGTTTTCTCGATAGAGTAAATAGTGCGATGTTAAAATTGTTATAAATCAGTAATTAGATTTTAAATAAAGAAAATGTTTTTATTTATTTTCTTACCTTTTCATATTCTATTATATAATAAAAAATCAGAAAACGTGCAAATTCTCTATTGTGTGTCTTGTTTCGATGTAGATGTGGTTGTACTCCTTAATATCTCAATTTTATTATGTTTAATCTTTATCTTTAATTAATTTTATTATCGTATTTTAACACATAAATTTTATTTTACTAATATTACTAGTGAATTAAATTTCGAATTTAACAACTGCATAAATATTATATACACAGTAATATCCATTTGGAAAAATTATTATTTACTTACTTTATAAACAAATAGTCAAATCGCTTAGAAAACAGAGCAGAGCCTCTCAGTTGCTATTAAGGTGTTATTAATAAAGCATTGGAAAAATATTAAAATGATCTGTAACTCATGCAAGGGTACCTCATGTACATAGCTTATAAGATACGCGGAAGCTTGTAATTTTTTAACGTAATATAATAGCCAGTAAATGTTTAGCTTAGTTTTTTCTGGATTTTATTTTTTATAAATCTATGAGAATTGAAATCAGATTTGCATCTCGAATTTCATATTTAAAGGTGATAAGTATACAGAGTTTATGGGATCTGCTTTGGATATTGCCTATGATCATAATGTTTGTATAAATTTAATTGTAGAACAAATAAGAGAATTTCGTTGCCTGATAAATAAAATAACTTCTCAAATAATATAGAGATAACTAAAGGAAAAAATGTCTTACTCTATACCAAAACTTTGTAAAAGCATTTAAGAAATTTAAATATCAAGAGCAAAATAGTAAATTTCATTAATATTAATAATGGTAGCATTTATTACATCATGTGCACTGTAAGTCGTTAATTGAGTGAGAATTGCATTAGGTTAATTACACTCACTCATTACATGCGTATTATAATAATCTATTAAAAAAGTCATCCATAATTAATAAAAAGACACACTTATATTATGATTATTCGAAAAACCTTATACTAATATAGCATTAAGGTTTTGTTAAAAAATATTGTTACAAAATTGTAAATAATTGTGTTTATTTTTGTATAAATTCTTTCAAAGAGGCTTAGTAACTTGGTAAGGTGATAATTTTGTGCATTTCTAGTCGTTTTAGCGTTGAAATAGCCTTATTTTCCCTTAAAAACGCATTAAAAAGCCCCAATAAGGCAGGTAATGGATTTGGCGCCAAATTTGGCGAGTTTTCTCCTCCTTGGCGATTTTTTGGCGACATTGGCGAGAAAATCCTTATAAGGGATATACCAAATATGGAAGCTCTAATCTCATTGGCTGATGAGATACGGAAATTTCCAGAACTTTCCACACTTTTCTACAGCGGTATATAAGTCTGTTTTCTTCGCCAAGGCCAGTCAGTTCAGTTTGAGATCAGAATCGGTCAGCTTGCATTGCTTTGAGCCTCTTTGAAAGAGACTTGCTTTATGTGTTATTGCTATACAGTTTGTACTGTGGATTTGCTATTGACAGCTGTTGTTTAAGCTGTGTTTACTGGTTGAATTGAAGCTGATACTTTGTTTACAGACCTGTATTTTTCTGGAACTTTCTGTGAATAAATTACTGAATTTTTGAAAGTTTTGCCTTTCATTCTCGGACAACTCACGAACCCCCAATTACGCAACATTTCTGGTGTCAGGAGTGGGGTTGTCTGTGAATGGTAAAAACTAGAGCTATGGGGCAAGAAATGAAGAAGCTCCTGGAAGGTCTAACTGCCCAGATGAATGAGTTAAAATCTGGATTGATAGAGAAAATAGAAACCGGACAGAAAGAAATGAAAGCCGGACAGGAAAAGATGGAAACCGGATTGATAGAGAAACTAGAAACAGGACAAAGGGAAATGAAAGCAGTCCAGGAAAAGATGGAAGCCAGTTTGACCGAAGAAATTAAATCTAATCAAGATGAGATGAAGAGAGAGCTTTCAACGGTGAAAGAATCAATCGAGGGTAAATTAACGGTGATGGAAAATAGAATGGATGGAATAGAAGAGAAACTTTTAAAGATAGAAGAAAACTTTGAAGAGAAAGTTATAGAGATAGAAGAAAATTTTGAAGAGAAAGTTATAAAGATAGAAGAAAATTTTGAGGAGAAAGTTTTGAAAATAGACGAAAGTTTTGAAGAGAAAGCTATGAAGATAGAAGAAAATGTTACGAAGTTTGGAGAGAGTGTTACGAGGATAGAACGGAGTTTCGAGGAGAAAGTTAAAGAAAATTTTGATCAGGAACTGAAAGGAAGGTTTTCAGAGATAGAACGTAAACTGAAGAGAATAGAAGAAGATCTGGAGAGAAAAGTGGAAGAAAAGATAGAATCTATGCCCCAGTAAACTGAACAGAAAGAGAGAAGAATCCAGAATAAGGAATTTATTAAGCTATCTACCTACGACTGCAGTTCCTCCTGGCATGTATATAAGACGCAGTTTTCCATCGTAGCTGAAGCTAACGGCTGGGACTCTACCGCCAAGTCAGTCCACTTAGCAGCAGCATTATGGGGAAATGCAGCCGAGATACTGAGAAATGTTTCTAAAGAAGAAAGGAACGACTTCGGGGCCCTGACTAGAGCACTGGAGCTACGGTTCGGAGAGAAGTGTTCTAAGGACTATAGTCGCCTCCAGCTAAAATCTCTTTACCAGAAAACGGGAGAAAGTTTGCAAGAGCTGGCAGCGGACATTCAGAGACTGTCACACCTAGCATTCTCAGATTGTCATGCTGACACTCGAAACGACTTAGCTCTTCAGTACTTTATCGATGCTGTTCGTGATCCAGAAATTCAAAAGGCGTTGAAACTCTCCAACATCAGAGACGTAGAATCAGCTTTTGGCTATGCACTTAGGATAGAGGCAGTCCAACAAGCCTCCCGTAAAGACCGCCATAACATAAGAGCAGTCTCATTAAATGATACGCCTGCTAGTGAAAATGAAATGAAGAGAAGTCTCGAAGAGATCTTAAAGAGATTGCGCAGCCTGGAAAATAATAAGGAAATAAACGATCGGAAGATAAAGTGCTGGGGCTGTGGAGGGGATGGTCATGTAAAGAGGAACTGCCCTTTACGACCAACTAAAGGAAATCACCCGGCTTCACGATCACTGCAAGTAAACTAGGAGAAGGCCATCTCGAGGGGCGGAGGTTGCCTGAAATTAAAGAGTCCCAATTCACAGAATTTCATGTGTCATCGATGAGTGGCGGCGATAATGGACTTTATGTCTATGGCCAAGTTAACACCACCACCTGCCGGATGATTCTGGACACGGGAACCAACGTGACCATCATTAGAACGGATTTGGCTCAAGAACTAAAAGAGAAGATCATCTGGACTCCGCCCTGCGTTAAACTCCAGACTGTGACCGGAGACGAAATCAAAATATATGGAAAAATGAACTTGATCATCACTTTTGGGAATGCCAGTTACAATCATATGGCATATGTGGCTGATATAAGAGATCCTCTAATCATTGGAATTGATTACCTGAGAAAATTTAACTTTAAATTGGACTTCAAGAATAATGAACTGCATTCGAGTTCGGAAGACATAGCTGTGTTCAACACTGAAAATCAGGACATTCAGCCAATTCGCCAGATAACAGCCAAGTCTGAAATTTCCATCCCTCCACACACAGAGACAATAATTTCAGGAACATCTCCCACCAAGCAATACTTCCGCTATGAACTGATTGAATACCCGAATACAAACAATAGCCCAAGAGGAGTTCTGGTAGCTTCATCTCTAGTTGATCTCTCACAGAGTACTATTCCTGTGAGAGTCGCAAACATCAGCGATAAAGTCCGGACAGTGAAGAAAAATGAGGTGTTAGCAACCTGCACTCCTGTTACATGCATCAACCGCTCCACGCAATCAACCGAATCCAAGTATTCAGAACAATTAATAACGGATTACTCAAGAACCCAGAGTTAGGAAAGAAACAGAGATGTGCTGCGGAGAAGCTACTCCAAGAATTTAAAGACCTTTTTTCTAGAACGCCTGAAGACGTCGGGAGAACGAACATCACCCAGCACAGAATTGATACAGGAAATCATCCTCCAATCAAACAACATCCAAGAAGACTTTCATGCGCTAAACAGGAAGAAGTCACTGAACTTCTAAATGAAATGCCACACAATGACGTCATCGAGCCATCAACGAGTCCTTGTGCCTCTCCCATAGTACTGGTACGAAAAAAGGATGGTTCAACAAGATTTTGCGTGCATTATCGTCGTTTGAATGACGTCACGATTAAAGACAGTTACCCTCTTCCCAGAATTGACGACACATTAGACACACTTGCTGTCAATGAATTGTTCTCGACTTTAGATCTGAAGAGCGGTTACTGGCAAGTAAATTATATCCTGATGATCGTGAGAAGACTGCATTCACCACAGGACAAGGGCTGTGGCAATTTAAAGTTACGCCGTTCGGATTATGTAATTTATTCAAGCTGATTTAAATTGGCGTACCCTGTTTCAAAGATTTTGGAAGTATATATGCTACACCTACCTGGAATAATTCACAAAAAGTGTACAAAATCCGAGCGTATTTAGAACCTCTATCTGCATGAGAGCACAAAAAGTGCATAAACTGTACACTAGATTGAGCACAAAAAGTGCAAAAAGAAAAGTGCACAAAATCTGGAGCGTATTTGGAACCTCTGTTTCTGCATAAAGGGTGCACACTGAATTGTGCACAAAAAGTGCAGAAACTGTACACTAGATGGGGCACAAAAAGTGCAAAAAGAAAAGTGCACAAAATCTTAGCGTATTTGGAACCTCTGTTTCTGCATAAAAAGTGCACACTGAATTGTGCACAAAAAGTGCAGAAACTGTATACTAGTTTGTGCACTTTTTGTAATTTGATTAGTGCACTTTTTATGTAGAAACAGTGGTTCCAAATACGCTCAGATTTTGTGCACTTCTTTTTTTTGCACTTTTTGTGCAGGCTTTTTCTAGCTGGGATGCACCTGCCACCTTCGAACGCCTGATGGAGACAGTGCTAAAAGGACATTCCTATGAAGCTTGTCTGGTGTATTTGGATGATATTATCATTGTGGGGCGCATCTTTGAAGACCATCTACGAAACATCCGAAAGGTGCTGGAGAAACTCAGAATGGCTAACCTCAAATTGAATCCAGGCAAGTGTAACTTGTTCCGTCGTGAAGTGAGCTACCTCGGCCATATCATCTCTGCCGAAGGTGTGAGAACTAATCCTGAGAAGATCTCTGCAGTCGAGAACTGGTAAAGCCCTGAAAATGTACACCAACTACGAAGTTTCCTGGGGTTATGCACTTACTATAGGAATTTTGTCAAGGGTTTCTCAAATATTGCCAGACCACTCCACAAGCTGACGGAAGCGAAACAGAAGTTCCTGTGGACAGATGAATGTGAAAATTCGTTCAAGCGACTTAAATAGGCCTTAACATCATCGCCTATCTTGACGTATCCACAGCCCGACAGACAGTTCATACTTGATACAGATGCCAGCCATGAGAGTGTCGGTGCTGTTCTGTCGCAGGAAAATGATGGTCAAGAACATGTCATTGCCTATTGGATAAATGCCTGGCTAAACCAGAGCGAAATTACTGTACCACCAGGAAAGAGCTACTCGCCATCGTAAAAGCCATAGAACATTTCCATCATTACCTCTATGGCAGAAGATTCCTGCTCCGGACTGACCATGCATCTTTAACGTGGTTACGCCAGTTCAAGAACCCGGAAGGACAAATTGCCAGGTGGATACAACGCCTCCAGGAATACGACTTCGAGATACGTCATCGTAAAGGGACTCTACATAGTAATGCAGATGCCTTGTCCCGGAAGCCCTGCTCGGAAAGCTGCAAGAACTGTTCTAGAGCCGAACAGAAATACCTGCCGATAAATCCGGTTGCCTGCCAAGTTACTATCTCAACACCGTCAGAACAAGATCCCGATCCATGGAGTGACGAAGAACTTAGACAAGCTCAGTTGGAAGATCCTGACATAAAGTCATTATTACAGCTGAAGAAGACGACCAGCAACAGACCTACCTGGCAGGACATTTCCAGATTTAGTCCTATTACGAAAAGTTATTGGGCACTTTGGGACTCTCTTTATATCAGAAACGGTGTATTATACAGAAAGTGGGAATCTGATGAGGGGAAAAGCTTCAGATGGCAGATTGTATTACCAAAATCAAAAATTCCAGAAGTTTTAGAACAACTGCATAGTAGCTCTACCGGAGGCCATTTTGGGGGTAATGAAGACTCTGCAGAAAGTTCGGGAACGCTTCTGCTGGTGCAAGGCAAGAGAGGATGTGGAGAAATGGTGTAAATCGTGTGATGCTTGTGCGGCACGTAAAGGCACGCAGAAAAGAAGTCGAGGAAGACTGCAACGGTATAACGTGGGAGCACCATATGGACGGATTACACTCGACATTTTGGGTCCTTTGCCACTGAACTCCAGTGGAAATAAATACATCCTCGTCGTGATGGACTATTTCACCAAGTGGCCTGAGGCATATCCTATTCTGTAACATGAAAAATGTAACCTAATTTACTAGTAGAAGAACGGTTGAGTAAGTATTATTAGAGTAAGTTATTTTCCATAGAAACAACTACTAGATTATATCCGTGTAAGAGTAAATATAGCTATAATTTTATACAAACGTAAATCGTAAAGAAAGTAAACTTCTGTATCATGAAAAATGTAACCTAATTTACTACTAGAAGAACGGTTGAGTAATTATTATTAGTATAAGTTGTTTTCCGTAGAAACAACTACTAGATTATTTCCGTGTATTAGTTTTTGATGTTACTTTTATTATTTAAAATCGTCAAACAAAAATTTACAATTACATAATAAAATAGAGATAAACATATACATAATTAAAAAATAATAAAGTAACATAATAATAATAAAAATGCATATAATTTGCTTAGATTATGATTCTACTTATAATGGAATGGAATAAATTCCCTTAATTTAAAAAGGAAGTTTATAAAGCATATTTTTAGTAAATACAATTAATCATTATCTTGTCATAAGGTTTTTCTGTGATATTTAATATGTTTTTCTTTGATGTAGAAACTATTTTTCTATAGGCGAACCGAACACATTCAATTCAGACGTTTTATCAATTATCTCGAAAAGTACTTGACGAATTATCTTAAGAACTTCAAGAGTGTAAGAAACGCATTATTTTTCACATGTACCAGTGAAAAATTTAACCCACCCCTCCCCCCCCCCCCCCCCCAAAAAAAAAAAAAAGTTCAAACCACTCAAAATGAAAGAAATATACGTTGGGGGTGCACTTGTACAAGGTGAATGAGACTAGAAGATGTATTCATCGAGATATAAAGCATTTTTTAAATTTGAAACAGAATGTTCATTTTAAATTATAACAAGCAAAATATTATACTTATGGTGTTCCCTTTTAGTAAACGTGACATTCTATATTAGACAAAACTAACTGCAATAGTAATATAAAAATATTTAATATCTAATTAAATATAAGATTTTTTATTAAATAATTTTAACTTTGAATGCTAACTGACACTAGTACTAATATAATTTTATTTGTAGATTTTATTAGCCAAACGTATTGAGATACTCATGTGGAAACCTCAAGAAAATATACTGAAGATTAAAAAAATATCGTTGATAGAATGACCTGAATGTCAGCTCCCGTAGAAAAATAAATAAATAAATAAAATGAAACCCTATAAAGTGAATGACTGGTAACATAGTGGTCGCTGATTGTAAATAATTATCGATAAAACCTCCTATCTGAAATTCAGTTTATTCTATCGACGATAACTTTTTGAAATTTCGTGATACTTGCTCAGAGTTTTCTTAAAAATAGCTCAATACATTCGGCTAAAAATTATAGAAATAAAATTTTGTTAACCTTTGCGCATACACAGTAAAAAAAAAAAAAAAAAAAAACTAGTAATAGTCCTCATAGTTCACTAGATGTTAATTTTTTTTTTTTTAATGATTGCAATATGTTGTGTCTAATACAGTATACGGTTTGATCATTTTAGCTGACAGATATATATCTTGGTGTGCTGAAAATGAAAATGAAGCCAGTTTTGTTACTACCACGCATGAATTTTTGTCAATAAAGGGTGTCTACCGAAGCAATTTCCTAATTTTCGGTAATTTTTAGCATGTTTCTATGATTAATTACAATAAATCGTGGAAACATAAACGTTTTCGTTTAATTATATTGGTGTAAGAGGGACGGAAAAAGTTTTGTAGGTAGACACATTGCATTGAAAAAAATATATACGTGATAGAGAAAAGGTGGTTCCAGTTTTGTTTCAGCACCTCAGAAAACATAAAGATCAACCAAAATTATCAAATCAAAATTTTAGGTGTAAAACTGTGTAATTAGAAGATGCCTCTTAATCACATTCTACAGCTCGAACTAATTTCAAGCATTGTTTTATGCAGGGCTATACCAAACTTTTTATATTTACTAGGTTTGAGGCGTTGACAGTATTTTTAATACAACAAACTTCTAATAGAAAAAAGACCTGTTTATTTTCTAGTATTACAAAAGAGAAAGCTAGAGATGTCGGAGTACTAAGAACTAGTAACGAAATTCAATGAGACAATTTACAGAGGCCGTTTCCGGCAGAATGTACAGATTTTTCCAGGGAGTTTAGTTGGGTATGTTCGTTTTCTGATATTCTCTGGAGCACACTTAAGACTGACACCCAAACTGTCGCCAATAATCCAATTAATTTATGGGAATTTTGAAGAAGAACCATGAATTTCCAAACAATTTATTTTATATATCTAGTTAAATAAAATCTTAGCAGTTATTTATTTTAGAAAATTTATCAAGTGTTTCTTAGTAAAATTGCAAATTTGTAATAAGCGTGTGACAAGTGTTCATTCTAATATTAATGCTGAAAGAAGTCAAAAAGAGAAAAAAAATTTTGTTTTTGGTTCTGAAATTTATGTAGTACAATTTTGAAATTTATGTTCTGAAATTTATGTAGTAATTCTATTTATGTAGTACACACATATATATATATATATATATAGTGCGTATCGAAATGATAGGTCCACCCGCATTTTTCAAAATTTCGGCTCTTAATTGAGAATAAGAATCACTTTTTTGGTAGAGATAATTAATCAGTAATTGTTATAACTATTTATGAAGAAATTTCTTAAAAATAAATAATTCCTATTTATTTTATGCAAATTTTCATTTTCAGACCGTTTCGAAAAGATAGGTCCGCCTTCAGAAATTTTGCACCAATCACGTTTATTTCCAGAAAATTTGCATAAATATCGTTCCTTAGTCTTACTGCGGGATTATGCTGGCTGCTGTGGAGGTATTTAAACAGTTTTGAACATCACGTGAGGTATTTAAACAGATTTGAACATCACGTTGTAATCAAACGAAATGGGTCGTCGTTGCAGTCTTTCGCTGGTTGAGCAGGGGAAAATTGATGCATTTAAAACGTGTGGAAAATCGAATAGAGAAATAGGTAAACTTTTAAACAGATCACATAATGTTGTAAACAATTGTTTGCGACTTAGAAATGCTTATGGCAGTAAAAAATCATCTGGCCGCCCATCAAAAGTGACACCCCGACAAAGAAGGACTATTGTAAAGGAGTTAAAATCTGGAAATATGAGTTTATCCACTGTGGCCAGACAACAAAACTCTCCAATATCAAAATCTATAGTCCATAGAGTGGTAAAGAAGTTCGGCAATATAGTTTACGTGAATAGGTAAGCGACTTCGAAATTGACTAAAAAGCACAAAGAAAAGAGATTGAAATTCGCACATGAAGTGATGTCCTGGAAACAAGATTGGCATCGTGTGATATTCAGTGAAGAAAAGAAATTCAACCTGGATGGTCCAGATGGCTGGCAGTACTACTGGCACGATCTGCGTAACGATAGACAGATATTCTCGAAGAGGCAAGCTGGTGGTGGTTCCGTTATGGTATGGGCCGGATTCGGAGGTGCAGGAAAAACTGATATAGCATTTGTAGACTATTGTTTGAATGCTGCAGGCTATCAACAGCTGCTTGAACAATATTTTCTTCCACAAGCAGAGCACATTGGGGGCCCATTCTTCATGTTCCAACAGGACAATGCTCTGTGCACACTGCAAAGTCCACTTTCGAATGGTTTCTGGATAATGGTGTACATGTTATCGATTGGCCACCTTGCAGCCTCGATCTGAATCCGGTAGAAAACATGTGGGGTATACTCGCAAGAGCGGTGTATGCAGGCGGAAGGCAGTACAACAGTACTGCAGACTTGAAAAAGGCTATTTCCTCCGAATGGTCAAAAATCGAGAAAAAGTGTTTGCAAAAACTTGTAGAAACCATGCCGAATAGGATTTATGAGCTTATTCTGAAACAAGGTGGAAAAATTTCTTATTAATTCAACATTAATTCGATGCTTGGTTCAGTGGACCTATCTTTTTGAAACAGCTTTTTCATGTAATTTTTGTTTTTGTTATTATTCCTATTATTTGTATGTTATTCATGTATTATTTTACATTGAAGGAAGTAATGTAGTTTATAAAATAGTACTTTGTACACAATAAAACCTTTTTTACCAACATAACTTTCGTTTTTAGTGGTGGACTTATCATTTCGACACGCACTGTATATATATATATATCGTGACGATTTTATCAAAATTGCACTTTAAATATTCATATGTCACTTGGCTATGTTGATAGTGTTTTCTTTATGTAAACACAAAACTTAAATTATATGAATTATTAATATGAAGTTAAATTTATTTAAATAGTTGAATAGTTTATTCCAAAATAAATGAAAACGTTTGAAGTTTTCACCACCACAAATCATTTGTATTAACGGTTTTCAAAAGTATTTAATTCATATAAGAGATTTTATTCAAAATTAAATCCAGTGAATAATTACAATGAAAGAAAAGTGGTTGCTAAAGGAAATGAAACAGAAATATTTCAAGAGCTAAATAAAGATTAATTTTGATTTCCTGGATGTTAGTTATGCAATTTTTACCTTCATAGAAACAAAATAATGTACAATTTCCTTTTCATCATTAATAATTTGAATTTGAGATAGAGAGATCAGCAAATAAGGAAATATTTCTACTTGTTCATAGACAGTACAAATGAAATATTCACTAATATTATATCATTTTATCAATAGAATGACAACTACGTCAAACTAAACATAGCTATAAACAGTTATTATTCGTTTCTTTTTCTTTTTAAAAAGCAGGAATTTTTAATATTAAATATTTATTGAACAAGTAACATACATTAATGTGCGTTTAATTTTTACCGAAACGTTAGCGGAGGCAGACCTCCTTGTTGCGACTCAAAATGTTTTTTGTGTGTGTATGTCTATGTGTGTGTACCGCGAAAATCACTTGACTGTTCTGCAAATTAGTACACATATTCACAAGCCACATGTACTTAGCTGTATATATTTAGGTGTGCATCCTATTTGCAGTTCGTGTTTAGGGGCACAAAAAGCTTTTTTTTTTTTTTTTATCATTAAGGCCTAAGGGCAGAATTCGTATGTATGACGATAGCGTCGCAAAAAACACCCGATTGCAGATTGGTACATATGTTCTTGAGCTATTTTTCTTTATATTTTTTATGTGTATATTGTTTGTGGTTCGTGTACAGAAACACGCAAAATAATTTCACTTAACCGTATTTTACCGTGTTTACGTAACATTCAACATAATGAAATTTACATACATTATTAAGATGCTTAAAAGTAAACTCTATGTTAAGAAAACTGTGCATTGATTTAATAATGATCCACCGGACCATGCAAAGGAATTCCGATAACCTAATGTAATTATCCATATGTTGTCAAATTTTGTACAATTATATATTAGTCATATGCAATTAACTTTATAGTTTTTATTGGTATATAAAATGTTTGTTGTACAACGCTTGAATTTCGTATGCAAGTTAACTTAAAATAATTTCGTAATAATACAGTCTGTAGACAGCATTTTTTTAAAGCGCATTTTAACATGATTACACTCCATTAAACATAATGAAATTAAAATTGGTTATTAGAATGTTCAAAGGTGTATTTCTGTAGAATATCGTAGGATTGAATGTGTAACTAGTTTACTGGACTACACTAAAGTTTTCCGATAGGCTGCACAATCATTCATTTGACGACACGTATAGTATGTATATTTATCAATTGTATTATATATATTATATATAATTAGTTTTTCTTTTAAGTTAAATTTAACATAAATACGCACAATTCAACATATTTACGTACATAGTCGGCAGTAAAATTGTGGAAGCGCTAGCAATAATTCGTACCCTAAAGATGTGCAGCTAATACTATTTTGTTTAGTAAATATTTGTCGAGTCATGAATTTAGTCTTATGCTATTTATAAAAAAGTAAGTTGACGATAAACATAGCGATCAAACTAAGAAAAATTAAAATTAAAATGTGGTTGTGTGATTCAATAATTTTGCGGCCGACTTTATGTTACTGGAAATTTTAAAAGCTTGTTTTTTATAGGAAAAGGTGTGTATAGATTCAATAACAGATTTATTTTAGAATTTAATATGGCTACATAAAAAATTTCTGATAAGTTATTACTATTGAATATTTGTTTTAGGTTAGTCATATTTTTTTGTGGAAAAAAATATATACAATGAAGGGGTTTAAGGGGACTACGCCACCTCCTATACACTTTTCGTTAGTTAGTAAGTTAATCTCATGCATATACGTTACACATTTAATATATATACATTACACACAAAAATTATCCATGGGCAGTTTATGCGTTTTGCGGATTAGCCGCGGGCAAGGGAAAAATGACAGGATCAAGAAGACGCGTTTTCTTAAGAAGAAACAAAAACAAATGATTAATTTTTACCATAAAATATAAGCAATAAAAACTATGATTTTTTTTTTTGTTTTATTTTTGATGCAGTAAAATTTGATATTATATACAGTTTTAATTCAGTCTTATTTGCCAACATTTTGGATTTTTTAATCTAATTTATCACAACAATTTTTTAACATAAATATAGCTTATTATTTTTATACGAATAAATAAAGCGAAAATTGCTGTAGAAAATCCATGTTATGAAGTCTCCTGCTGAAATCGGAAGACTTTACGACTGTATTTAGTATTTAAATTATCTTACAGATTGAACTTGGTATCGTAATTAAAATATCTATTATGTCTAAGCTCGATATAAAGACATTTATACGTCTTAAATGCTTTTTCAATCACTTTTTATCTTACTTTGGGAGGCCTTTATCTGCTGTGTGGTCGTTATTATTGCCGAATCATTAGAGGAAGCTTTACCATTGAGACTCAAAAAGTATTTTGTACCTGTGTACGCGATTGTTTATATGTACTGCGTTAGCGACCTCAAAAATCAACCGTTGTAAGTGCGAATTGGTGCGCCTGTTCATTAGCCACACAGAATTAGTTATATGTATTTTGGTAAGATTGTTATGTATGTTTCCTGTACAGAGCCACACCAAAATATCTGTGATCTTTGTGACCTAAGGGCAGAATTTGTGCATATTGTTTAAGCGGATATTAAAAAGTCGGTCGATTGAGGTTGCACATTGGTACACATGTTTACGAATTATACAAAATTAGCTGTATAATTTTAATGTACATAATACTAAAAGTGTATAGTTGAAATAAACTAAATTACAGTTTCATTTTTCCACAAAAACAAAACAAAACAAAAAAACATAAACATAAACAATTACTTTTCTAAAGCAGAAATTTGCAATATTTCACATTTACGAAATAAACAATGTATCTTAGCGTGAGTTCAATTTTCATTGCTATAACATAAACAATTTAAAAAATTTTTAATTACCTTTTTATAAATATATTTTCATTAATATTTTTATTGTTTGATTATCATGGAGTAACATATCTGCATTTGCTTCTTTTATTGCAGAACCCGCAGTGAGGGCCTACACATTGAAATTCACAAAGCTTTTACCCAAGCAGCACCGAAACGTTCTCTGAACGTTCAAAAATTGTTCTGCAAACACGTTCTAAGAACGTTCACTTTGAACGTGTTATAGACGTCTATCTGTCCATCTTGAAGACGTACAATAGTACGGTTCAGAGAACGTTCAATGAACGTGTAACTATCACCATCGGTGTTATAGAAGCGTTCTGAGAACGTTCTATGTATACGGTCTCAGAACGTTCTAAACGTTTTTAGAACGTTTTCAAAACGTTATACACATTTTCAGAACGTTCCAGAAAACGTACTGTAAACGTTCTAAAATAGTGTAGTTAAAAAAAAAAAAAAATTATGACGTCATTATAAAAAATCACCTCAGTACTAGCGCTTAGAAGTAAAAATTACATAGCTGATGACGAATAATGATACAACACATGAGCAGGGATATGAATTACTTTTTTTTTTCAATTCAAATAATGTTTGAGAAATTTTAACATACTTACTATTCCTTTAATTTCAACGTATATGCATCAAAAATTCTATATTCTATGACAGTTTTCCCCAAAAAGTGTCATAACGTCTCTTTATACCTTAAAAAATTTCTTAAATTTTTGCATTTTTTAAAAATTTCTTTTTTTCCCCTAATCTGAAGATAATGAAGTTGTAGTATTAATTACAAAACTTTGAATAAACACCATAAAATGCAAGAACTCGCACCAACTGTTTCGGGTCAAAAGAAGACACAACCCTTCATCAGGCGAACATTGTAGGCACGAGAGCTCCAAACAAGCACGTTGAGTGTGTTGAATGCGTTGCCGCTTTGTTTGTAGAAGCCGTGCTTTGTTTGTAGCAGTTGCGAGTTCTTGCATTTTATGGTGATTATTCAAAGTTTCGTAATTAATACTATAACGTCATTATCTTCAGATTAGGGGAAAAAAGAAATTTTTTAAAAATGCAAAAAATTAAGGAATTTTTTAAGGTATATATAGACACCTTATGACACTTTTTGGGAATTACTGTCATAAAATATGGAATTTTTCATGCATATACGTTGAAATTAAAGGAATATTAAGTATGTTAAAATTTCTCAAACATTATTTGAATTAAAAAAAAAAGTAATTTATATCCCTGTTGCTGTGTTGTATCATTATTCTTCATCTGCTATGTACAACTAAACTCTTGATTTATTTTGCTTGTTTTAATCCTTGTGATTCCGAATGCGTCATCCTATGATTAATGTTTGTTTTTCATGGTTGTTTTCTGTTTCATTCTCTGATTTCTTGAAGTAAATAATTTATTCCAATTTATTCTTCATTTCTAAGTTCAATTAATTTCTTGTACGATAGGGTGCCCGCTAGCAATTTGCTATTATAACTGCTAACGAACGAAATCGTACATTGGTGCTCAACGACGAAAAGGGTCACCTCTGACGAGTTTTTTTTTTTTTTTTTCTACCATTCTAAGCTTTTCCTAAAAAAAATGTTTAAAATGCTGTCTTAATTTTTTATTTCCTCGTTGCTTGTTTGTATCTTTTGATTTAAGTTTCATGTGGTTTTTACGCACCGGCAAAATTATTAAAATTGCAACTAACAATATAGGAATAAATTTATGATTAGACTGAAGTTAAATAAAATAAAAATAAATAAATAAATAAAAAATAAATGTTTCAATAAATCACAATCAGTCTCCCCAGGTTATTTAAATTTGTTGTAATTTCCTTCTCATTGACCTATGTGGTTTCAGGGATCTTATATCTGTTGCTTGGCTTTAACTAAGATTAAAAATTTATTTATACATATATATATATATATATATATATTAATTTTTTTTTAAATACAGGGTGCAAAGCATTGTGACGAGAATACCTTTATCTTCGCAACTATTGGTCGCAAATATATAGTTTCAGTTACAAAATGTTTTAAAGAATATGAGCATTTGTAGTATAACATGTTTAAATTTAAAATATCTATTTTTTCAAAATTGCAAAAACTAGCTTTTTACATAGTCCCAGATCCCTATAGTCATATTTAGAAAACTGACACTCATCCTAACAAAAAGTTTCATTTCTATTCTCCCCAAATGGAACAAGATATTTGAAGTTTGGATTTTCTAACATATTTCGGCCTTCAATAAGGGATCGGTTTAAAAATCCTAATTGGACTTTGTTTGCATTTTCCCTGGGTTTATTAAAGAATTTTTCATTGAGTTTTTAATAAAGCCCGAGAAAATGCGAAATAATCCTAAATTTTGAAACTAACTATCTCAGACAATTTTGGGTGCACAAAAGTGAAACTTTTTGTGTTATATTTTTTAGGTTGGAACTCAACTTTCACTATTAGTGTCATGAAAATTGTATAAAAATTATCAGTTTTTGTGATTTTTAATAAATTGATTTTTTAAATTTAAACATGTCATATAATGAATTCTTACATTTTTTTTAAAATACATTTTCTTATTGGAGGACGTCTGAGACCAATTGTTGCGCAAATAAAGGCCTGCTCTCGACTTTGCACCCTGTATATTCTAAACATTTCTGGGTACTACTTTGTAAGTCCATGGATAGTTTATAAATATATTTGAATGCTGAAGTTTATAGAAAGTTTTAATATTTCAACATAAAAAATAATTTCAAAAATGAATGTACCAATACACCGCTAAAATAATATATAATTGAGTTTAGAATATATTGTTAATTTATAATAATAAGAAATTGAAACAAAAAATTAAAAATTAGTTAGAAGGAGGAAATTTTAAAAATTTCCAAATAATTAAATACATATATATATATTTTTAATCAAAATATTTTTCTAAAATATTTAACATACTTCATATTTTTAAATTTCAGTACATGTGTGTATACATATTTTCAGTTTACAGCAGCAGTTTACAAAAATGATGTTTGCAGGTATTTAAATTTATTCCACATGGCAATGTAATTCGTATTCTTTAAATGTTTAAATTTCTTTAAATTGAGTCAACGCAATTTTTACCTCATTTGATGTAATTATGCTATCATGGCATATTAAATAATTGATAAATGTAAATATTATTAGTATTAATAAATAATATAGTAAATCGTCCTTTTTTTTTTTTTAAGCAGAATATCTTTTTTTTTTTTTTTTTTATAAAGATGTGGAATAGAATTGAATCTTTGTTTTATTATGCAGATAAACAATTTCATATATTTTATTTAATAAATAACAGTAAAGAGATATTTAAAATTGTAAGTCGGTGAAACTTAGGATATTATTTTAAAAATATGCAATTTGCATAACCTAGATTGTATATATATTATCATATAAACATTAAATAAATACTTCAGAATTTAAAAAGAAAAGAAAAAAAGAATTACGAACCTTCTTAATTTTGTTGATAAGAATTTTCTTCGAGAAAATACCCTTCCAACTAGCATTTTAAAATACACAATGACCAGTCGGAAGGGCATTCACTTAAAATTAGCACTTATCTTGTAAAATTTTTATGACTTCTTCATGCTTCATTCCAGAAACATAATAACGAAAATAGTTATTTTAACAAATTCCATCTCAGAAGACTAAATTAATAAAATGAATCCATAATTTCTAAGCGGTTTTCTGTAACAGAAGCAGTTTTTTCTGCGATTCAAACTGCTTTCTAGTATCGAAAGTTAGGCTTAAGAACTTACTCAGATATGAAAATGATTGTTTAATTGATATTAAAATAAGACTTTAATAAATAGAACATAGAGAATATTACAGGTTAAAAATATTACATTTTTACCTTTTCTAAAGCTTATCCTAGTCATTATAACGCTAAAACTGAATAAATCAGATTACATGTTTTAAAATTACCGCCTCGCATAACGACACGACTTTCCCAAGACCTGGCGCCTGGCGTTTGACTTTGCAGTTGCACAGTCAGCGAAAATTAAATAAATGCAATCCACAGATGTCGATGTTAACATCTGCTCTCCCTTCTTGCATCCGCAATAATCATGTTTCAAAGTTCAACATATGAAACAGAAATTTATTAAGCATTTATAGATGTAGGAAACATATAGTCAATATTTTAAGGAAAAATGGAATGGAGTTAAATAATTATTTAAATTTTTATAAAGTATTTTAAAAACTTATGAGATCACTTTATTTTTCCATTTTAAAATCTAGAATTAAACGGAAAAGCATATTTTGTTTTAGTGTATATTTCAGTATTGAACAAAATATTCAGTGAAAATAAATAAAATAAAATAAGAACAATCAAACAGAGTAATGATTTAACAACATTATCAATATTGATAATTTATCAGTAACATTTAAACTTAAATAGAATCATAAATAAAATATAATAAAAGTTTAAAATTATGCTTAAAGAAAAGAAGAAAAAAACTCATTTCTGTAACTTCCCGATGAGTATTAGAGACCGCGAGGTTCTACTCTCGAACCTTACAGACGGGAAGTGTTGGTTTCGATTCCTGGTCACGCTCGTCGACTTAGGTTTTCGGAGTTTTCCCGTGATTTTCTTTGAAACTCGGGTAAAGCACTATATTACGTATTCAATAACATCCGTGATTAGTTTTTTGTATCTAAACTCTGGGTCTGGGGAATGCATAGATTTTCATGACAGAAGACAATCATTTTTATGCTGTATAGAAGATCTTAGAAAATGTATTTTTCTAAGGGTTTATTATTATTATTATTACAAATGAAAAAAAAAAAAAAAAAAAAAAAAAAAAACGGTAAATTTGTTTTAAATCATCAGAAAACGATGTTTCAATTATTCGTTTTAAAGGTGATATCGAATTCTTTTGAAAGATAATCATAGTGAAATTTTTTATCCACCCCTCCCCCATCCTCCAGGGATGATGTATACTTATTCCTAGGGGAAAAAACAATGTCCTATAAATAATAATAATAAAAAAAACCTGTTTAACTATTACTCGTTATACAGCCAAATTGAATCAATAATATATATCAAATGTATGTCACGCAGAAGGTTTGGTGAGTATATATATTACAGAAGCTGATAGATAGCCTTTCTGTGAATGGAAAATATTGGAACGTGGCAGTGCCACCTGTCGTCCGATATGCACCCAAAGGCAATCTGTAGAGTTTTACGTAATATTAATTTCACTTACCAAATTTACAATATTTATAAATCACAGAAGTTGAGATTTTTCGTTTCCGTTATGAGATTAAATTGCAAAATAGCCACGACACCTGTTGGCCGATGTGCATCCAAAATGGACCAGTAACGCTTTACATAAAATCGATTTCACTTATAACTTCAGTGTATCAGAAAATTTATTGTTAAATCACAAGAGTTAAAATATTGCCTTTCCGTTAAAATGATTAAATTGCAGATTAGCAACGCCACCTGTTGGACAATGTATACATCCAAATTGTATTAGCAGAGGTTATGATGATATAAGTCAATATATCAAGTTTAATGCATTTGTACACTATAGAAGCTGAGATATAGCTGTCCCATAAATGGAGGGTTTCATTGCATAGCACCGCAATCTATCGGACGATATACCCCAAATGAAATTCAAATAAACTCCAATTTAGGGCAAGATCTAATATTGTAACAAGTTTGGTTGAATTCCATACATTGATTCCTGAAATACAAAATTCACAAAATTTTTCCATGAGTTTAAAATTTTGTAATTTTTTTTCACCTCACCGCTACTGATTATTGAGAAGCATTCTTTACTGACGTGCTAACAAAACGTTAAACTGAAAATGTAAAAAATGCTCTATTCTCTATCATGCTAAAAATTATAAATTTCGAATAACTTACGAAGTTTTTAAATTAGAATGTTGCAAATCTCTCAATAAGATTCTTATCAATATCAAAAGTGATATTTTAAAACTGGTCCGATCTCTCTGCAATCATTTGTTCTTGAGATATTAATATCGTGTACATGAACTAATGGGCTATCACACTAATAGGTGCCGATACACATTAACAGATACCATACCAACCTTTTGACTTCCGGATTCCTCACGCCACAAAACGTGTAAAAAAATCAAAAACTGAAGTCAAAAATTTTCATGATTAACCTAGTTTCCCAACCAATAGTACTAAAAAGTCATTTTGTCATATTCGTTATAATTACACTGTTACAGAACGTGTTATGACGGTGTCACACTTGAACGTTCTATATAGAACTAGAATTGTACGTTTTATAGATGGTACAAATCAAACATTTTCAGAACGTTCTAAATAATACTATTTCTGAACGTGTTTTAGAACGTTCTTTTGACACGAAACACGGTGTTTGAACTATTGAAACCGTTATTAGACGTTCACAGAACGTTCCTGTGCTACTTGGGTAGTGTCTATCTGTATGTACCACGATTGCTTTGTCACAAAAAAAAAAAAAAAAAAAAATCGTATGACTTGAAAGTTGGTACAAAAACTTATGATCTATATGAAACCAGCTGTTTAGAGTTTCTGATTCATATACAGGGACAGCCAACATAATCATTTATATTACGATCTACGGACGGCATATAATTTAACGATGTTTTTACATTAATTTACTTTTATGTTGATACATTGTATTCAACATAATAAATTAACATATAGGGTGGCCATAATTAAACTGCAAGTGTTCACTGGAGATGGAGAGAAAACTACTGGGGATATTCCAGTGAAATTTGGTATCTACACGTTTTAGAACATACGCAAATCAAATATAAAGAAAAGTTGCCATTTTCACATGAGAAGATGGCGTTGTACAGTATTTCAACGCTCACCTGTGGTATATACAACTTACAAAACCGACAGGCGAGCACAATGACATTCTAAGAGGCATATAAACAATATAAAACATCCCTTACAGTTTATCAAAATTCCATACAATTCGCTTCAGTGATTAAAATTTTACAGTATCATGTAATCAAAAATTAACGTAAATTAAGATCACAAGTTAAACAATTCATAAAGACGCTTTGAAAAACAACTAAACCATTATTTATTCAATGAAATTATCACATGATGTGCTCAATATGCGAACCACCAGATGTAACCACATGCTGAAAACGTAAAACAGCATGGCCCACCGTCGCATTTAAAATTTTTGTTGTAACACACCTCACGTGTCTCGTTATGCTAGATTTCAATTCAGCAACAGAAGCATGTCGTTCTCTATAAACCATATCTTTCAGATGTTCCCACAGATAAAAATCGCAAGGATTAAGGTCTGGTGAACATGGGGGACCAAGCGTTTTCGAAACCTCTGCTTATGACTCGGTCTGCACCAAAGGTATAATGTAGCAAATTTTTAATAGGTTTAATAATGTGAGGGGTTGCTCCGTCCTGCATAAATATCGTGGTTTCTTAACAATGTCTCTCTTGCAATGCTGGAATCAATTGTTCTCTCAACATCGCACCGTAGCTAGTCCCTGTAACACTGAAGCGTATGGGACCATTTGGAGTTGGGGTCTCAAAGAAATATAGGCCCAAAAGAAATTCACAAGTCATTCCACACCATACAGTTACATAATCGGAATGGAGGGGGTTTTCACGTTTAGCGTATTGGTTGCTCGTTCCCCATATCCTGCAGTTATGCGCATTTACACTACCTGATAGTGTAAAATGCGCCTCGTCTGTCTACAAGATCATCTATATCCAAGTGTAATCCTCACTGATTTTCGACAGGACAAAGTTTGCAAAATTAATTCTTCGAGTGTCATCATGAGGTTTCAATTCTTGAAGCATTTTAATTTTATACGGATAACGCCGAAGAATGTGGTGCAACTCTTTATGCACAGTTGACCAGGAAAGAGATAATGCCCGAGCCACACTTCTTGCGCTCACTTGTTGCAGCAAACTGGCTCCTGAACTGCTTCTCGTAGTAGCAATAGCGTCATCAATTTGTTGCACTGTTTCCGGGTTTATGGGATGCCGCCCTCTTGTGGCTAGAATAACGCCCAATTCTCCTGTTTCTTCAAATTTAGAAATAATATTTTTCAATCCATTGACACTCATTGGACCTCTTCTTAATCGTTTCATACGGCGGTATTCTTTCAGAGTAGCTGAATAATTGCTACCATTCTGATAGAATTTCTTCACTAACAATGCGCGTTCCTTCTTATTCAGAGTGATGATTAACCATTACTTAATGTGATATTGTTTTATACTGTTTGATGGGCTTAAAATCTGCATATATGCCGCCGATAAGCATTGAAACACGGCACAGCGCCATCTGTCGGGTAAAAATGGCGTTTTTTTTCTTTCATATTTGACTTGCGCATGTTCTGAAACGTGTAGATACCCAATTTCACTGGAATAATCCCAGTAGTTTTTTCTCCAGCACCCCTTGAACACTTGCAGTTTAATTACGGCCACCCTGTACACTTTAAACAGTCGTAAAAACAGGGTTTCGTTAGAAAATAGTATACGTAGGCATAAAAATATTTATGGCTACAGAAAATGATTCATATATGTTATGTAATTTTCCGATTAATTTTAAATTTTACGCAAATATTTATGAGTTCATGGAATTAGCTGTATATTTTAGTATAGGTATTTTTCGCTCTTACGCAGAAGCAAAACATTATGTCGAACCATTATGCTCTGTTAACGTTATACCTTTTAAGTGCATTTTAATATAGTTACACTCTATTCAGTACTACAATTAGAGAAACTCCTTTATAAATTCTACATAAAATACTGGAATGGTTAAAATCAGGGCTACTGTAGTACGTAATGAGCAAAAAACTATCAATTTCTTTTACAGGGCTGCAAAAATAATCTCGATACGTTATAAAATCATACAACTAATTGGAAATTCGGTTTTAATAATTATTATTTACTTGGAAACAGATAAATAATAATAATAATATTATTGTTATTATTGATATTTATGTAAAGTGTCATCCTCACTGATTTTTGACAGGGCAAATTTTGCAAAATTAATTCTTCGGGTGTCATCATATATTGACACCCGACATATATTGACACAAAATAATTTCAATGAATTTCGGTCTTCAGATGGCATTAAGAATTATTCGTATGTTGTTCTCGTTTATGGTTTAAAAATAGAAAATGTTAAACGGTGAATGAAACGAGAGTAGCCACCCCCACCCCCCTCTCCCTTAGAAATATATCTTATTAGAATAGATCTAGTTATATGTATCTAGTTATGGAAAGGCTTAACCATCTTCTTAATACTAAAAGTTCAAGTTTACCAGGGAGAACGCTAGAAACTAACGTCATAGCTACAAGAATGTATTGAAATAAATATATTTTTATCCTTGGTTTCAAGGAATGAATAAAATATTCGGAAAAGGATGATCTAACAGAAACAAATGACAACATAATTGCAACAATTGAGTGAGAGAAAATAAATTTTACCCTTGATTTTAAACAAATAAAATAAGGATAAAAGATAATTTAACGAACAGATTTATTTTAATGTATGGACCGCTAATTGGCGATTTAGCTTTTTTTTTTTTTCAGCCATCGCTATAAACCGGCATATTATTGCGAAAACATGTATGTAAATTAGTGGAAAACTTAAAAAAAAAGTATAATAAGTAGTAAAAAATTAATAACATTAACAATATTAAAAATAAAAAAATTGACAATATATTCAAACTGAAGAAATATGATATTTTTCTGTTATCGGCAGTGGATTCAGGTTGGTTTAAAAAAAAGGAGTAATTCTGGGGGTATTTTTAGATATTTTTTAAACAACGAATGCAGAATAGAATGTTCTTAAAATTTATAAAGAAGATGACTTGACTCATTGTCACACTTAAAATATAATTTTTAATTTCACGGACACATTACGATGATACACAGCACACAAAAGAAATAACTATTTACAAAAGAAATGAAACTGATTAATTGTAAAATTTTTGGTTAATCGGCTAGAGAGCCACTGCTACATATTTGCACACCGCAATACCACACTTCTAACTAAAACAAAAGTTAATCACAGTTCTCTTTTTTGAAAGAGTCACGTGACATAGTTCGATGAGAGGGGGATAATTCACAAATAGTATTGCGCAATACTCGGAGCTATGAAAAGTTGTTTTTAACAGTCAATGTTAAAGAAGAAAAGTATAAATGATGTATCAGTTTTTTTCTTTACAGACTTCCCCTCAAGCTGTGTACGTCGTCCTCGGTATACAGCTTGCTTTTCTGGGGGGTTGCTTCCTAGTGGGCACAGCAGGGCGTTTGGAAAATTGTTCTCGTGGTTGACCATCTTTCCTACTAGTTGAGGTTGTAGTACTCGTCGGTCGGCCTCTCCTTTGGATTGGTCGAATAGGAGTTGTTGCTGAATGACTCCTTGCTTAATAAACCCCATAATTAGTTTAATTTAGTTAAGTAAGAAAGTTTAGTATTGTCATTAACTTAACCCAGGTTATTTAAATTTCCCACTTAACACTTAGGGAGGCATCCTAGCATAAAATGAAACAGTGCACAATAAGAAATTTACTCATCATGTTAAAAACCAAATATTATTTATTAAGGGGAATTAGGATACATAAATTATTAAGTACATTAGGCCCGTATGGCCGGTTTAAAATTTGCATACCTAAAATTTACCGATATATAATAATTCTTTTATGGAGTCCTAATTTTAAATTACTCAGGAAATCGCTAAATAATAAAAATGCTTACCGAAAATCTTCAGCGCAGTTTGAAGCATCATCATCCTTCCAGAGCAAACACTTATCACAAAATCCCGACACTGAACTTAATCCAAATCTGACTCTACGTTCACAAATTTAAAATCTCTTCTCCTTCTTTTTCCTCTCCGTCCTCCCCTATATCCCAATCCGAATTTTTATGCCCCTTTTCTCTTTCTTCTCATATTCCCCTCTTTCTCTCCAATCTCTGGCTAATTCGTCGTTAACCTTAATATTATTGGATTTTAGGAATTGAATAAAATTTTCCGTCATTGGCTCTTCCTTTCCCCTTTTAAAATTTTCCTAGCCTTATTTTATTTTATTTTCTCAGCTGGTTTTTCGCGCGCTTTCCGCATCTTTTCATCCGTATTCATCTCTACCCTTTTGTAGACTCGAACGCTTACCAACAATCCTTGCATTATTCTGGTCCCCGACCTATTCAAAACTCTCTGAATTTGGCGGTACCTTGTATGTAACATAAATTTTCTTTCCTCTTATAGAGAAGACATTTCCAAAATTTGACTTCTAACATTTCTTTTGAACGTATTCTAATCGAAAATATTTCTTGTGCTATAAATTTACACTCAGTGCCTTTATTTTTTTGTTATGATTTTGACTTTTACTATCGTACACCTGAATAACCAATCCTTTCAGCATTATCCCTGCTTTCAAGCCTTTATTTTTAAAATATCCCGGACATCTGGCCTTAAAGTTGTTTTCGTTTCTTACCTAACACGATATTTTCTCACAATAATAATTTTATTTTTGTCCACCCAAGAATTCCTATAAGCGAGCTATCCTTCTTTAACTTTCATGGGAAATCGTGTGTGACCATTCCTTTCTTAGGAAAATATGCCCTTTGCAATGTTCCCTTATTCACCTCTAAGTTTAACCGCGCTGTTATTATTATGCCTTAAATTCCAAATCTTTAAATTTTCCTCCAAAGAAATTCCAAGATGTCTGAGCGTGTCTCAGCATTGTGTCCTGACCTGTATATGGTTGAAGAGCGGATACATGGTAATTTCCTATGGGAGTAAAAGGATTATCTATAGTACTTAATGTATACGAAACTGGTGATCTCTGTGATAAAATTGTATAAGGGCCATCGCGCCTCGGCATGAATTTGGAAGTTCGGATTTTACTAGAGTCACTAATGGGGTGGGTATTAACCCATACCTTGTCACCTTGCTTGAAAGAAGGAGCCCTTTTAAATTTTCTGTCTGCATAGCGTTTATGCTGGTCTTGTCTTTCCTCAATTCGATCTCGTACTTGTTTCGTGAAATTGGCAAATTTCTTCAAGCACGGTGTTATTTCGGGAACGAAATTATCATTGTGAACAACAGTCCGGAAATCATGCGCAATATCATCGGTAGTGCGTAGTTCTCGCCCAAACATGAGATATGCAGCCGGTTGAATCACATTTTGCTGTGTTAAGGGCAAATCTAATTATTGGTAGCTTCTCAGTCCAGTTAGTATGATCATTCCCAACCAACATGGCCAGACGGGGTTTTAGATCTCTGTTCTTCCTTTCCACAGGGTTTGCCTGTGGATGATAAACCGGAGTTAGGGTTTGTGCGATTCTCAGGATGTAACAAACTTGTTGCATTACAGCGCTTACGAACTGCGGCCCGTTGTCGCTTATTACCCTTCCAGGCAAACCATACCTAAGGAACACTTCCTCTATTAGAGTGATCGCACACTCTTTAGCAGTTGCGGAAGTTAATGCAAATAGTTCCACCCATTTGGTGGCACAATCTTCTATGATGAAGATCCATTTCTTTTCATTGCTTTTAGGTAAAGGGCCGAATAAATCAATTGAAAGGGATTCAAATCGTTGATTATAGATCGGTGTTTGTAATAATCCAGATGGCTTCTGGTTACTGGGTTTATAACGACAGCAATCGGGGCAATTCTTAATATATTCTGTAATATATCTTCGCATACCAGTCCAGTAGTACCGCTTTGCGATTCTATCGAATGTTCTTTCAATTCCGTAATGTCCAGCTGAGGGTGCATCATGATGCTCTTTTAACACTCTTTCTCGCTCTTGAACCGGGACTACTAATTGCGCTTCTTCGGATTCTGTTTCGGGAGAATATCTATATAAAACGCCTTGATTCATCAAGTAACCACAACTACTCCAGTTAGCGAAATCTTCATTCTTATCGATACTTTCCAAAGACTTGATAATTTTCTTTATATCTTCATCTTTCAATTGCTCTTCTCGTATTTCTCTTGGACTTCGCGGAGGGATATCTATTGAAATTGAACAAATTTCACATTTTCCTTCTTCGTGTGGACAGAAGGGTCTGGACAACATATCAGCAACAACATTAGCCTTACCAGGCACGTATTCTATCTTCAGGTTGAAGGATTGTACCTGTAGTGCCCATCGCGCGAGGCGACCTGTTGGAGACTTTAAGTTCATTAACCATCTAAGAGGTTGATGGTCGGTTGCTATAGTGACTTCTTGACCGTCAATATATGCACGAAACTTGTCCAAAGCCCATACGATGGCTAAGGCCTCTCTTTCAGTCGTGGAGTAGTTTCTTTCGGCCTTTGTGAGTAATCTACTTGCATACTGAATTGGATGTTCTTCTGCTCCAGTGCATTGTAACAAAACTGCACCAAGGGCATAGTTACTAGCGTCTGTTCTTAATATATAAGGTTTAGTTGGATCATTTTGACTGAGAATGGGTGGACTCATTAGAAGATGTTTCAAGGTTCTGAAAGATGTTTCTTGTTCTTCTCCCCAAACCCAAACAGCGTTTTTCTTCGTCAAATTAGTCAAAGGTCTAGTAACTTCAGAGAATTTTGGGATAAATCTTCTATACCACGAGCAAGTTTGCAGGAAGGACTGCAGTTGCTTTACATTCTTTGGAGCTGGTATTTCTTGTATTGCAGCAATTTTATCAGGATCAGCTTCAAGTCCTTTACTAGTAATGTAATGTCCCAGATACTTTACACGGTTACAAGCGAAATTGCATTTTTCACGGTTAGCGTGCAACTTAAATTCTCGTAATTTCTTAAAAACTGCACTCAAATTATCTAAATGTTCATTAAAAGTTTCAGACAAGATGATAATATCATCTAAATAAGAAAGGACTAATATGTTCTTTAAGGAATTTCTAAAATTATCAATCATACGTTGAAATGTTGATGGGGCGTTCTTGAGGCCGAAAGGCATTTTCCGGTATCGGAAAGTTCCAAATGGACAAATAAAAGCAGTTTTGTCACGGTCTGCAGGGTTTACTTCAATTTGATGGTACCCGTTCCTTAAGTCAATGGTTGACATAAAAGGGGTATGTTTAGCTTCGTGAAGAAGATCATCAATTCTGGGTAATGGGTATTTATCAGTCTTTGTAATAGAATTTAGTTTTCTATAATCTACGCAAAGTCGTACTTGACCATTAGGCTTAGGTACTAATACCACCGAAGAAGCATAAGGAGATTCACATTCTTCTATTGTTCCGCTAGCTAACAACTCGTCTAGCTCTTTCTTCAACATCTCTTTCTTTGCTGGGGACATGCGGTACGGCGGTACTTCGACAGGAGGACTACTTCCAGTGTCAATATAGTGTTGAATTTTGTTAGTCGGTTCTTCCCCTGGTTCAAAGATATCTTCATATTCATTCAATAAATTATTCAGTTCTGACCTTTGTTCATCAGAAAGATGGGCTCCTTCATTTTCTTTTAACATAAGCTCGTTAACTTCAGCAGAATATACTGGATTTTCAGACGGCCTGAAATCATCTTCACTAAAATCAAATTTCTGCTTTGGATTATTATGGTAATACCATATATTATTTCGAATATCCAAAACGATTCCAGCAGTACGCAAAAAATCATTTCCCAACAATGTTCTGTTATTCTTTGCAGTAGGTAACGCAAACAAAGTTGTTCGGAAAGATCGTCCTTCAATTTGTACATCTACTTCGGCTGAATAGATTTCAGTTTCTTTTTGGAGACCATCAGCTAACGTTACATTCATACAAGTTTTCTCAAATTCTACACCTCGTTTTGTTAAGAGGTGATATAATGTTTCACCAGCTATAGTGTGACTGGCTCCAGTGTCAGCACACACTATTCCATTTATTCCATTAATTTTTACTCTTATAAGTGTCGACTGAGGTTCTTCGATAGATAATGACTGAAGGTGAATAGTTTTGAACTCAGCTGAACTTTTCCTAGAAGAGGGGGAGCAGGCGGAGCATTTAGCCTTAATAACACCTGGTTTGCCACAACCATAGCAACTAACACGTGGTCGATCTTCATTTTTCGTATAATCTCTCGATGACGCAGTTTTAGGATTTTGGGGGTGATTTCTTGAATTTTGGGAAGTATTTCGATGTGGGAATTTCGGGGATTCCTTTCTAACATTTTTATTTCTTACTAGTCTAAGTTCTTCATATGAATCTAGTTTACCGGCAAGTTCAAGAGGATTGTTCCACTCGCTCCAGTGGTCCAAAAAATGCTCTTTGTATTCGGGAGGAGCTTTCTTTTTTATTTGATCTGCCAATATTAAATCTTTTAACTCTTCCAACGATGAAACTTTAGATTCTTTAAGCCACCCATCAAAATAGTTTTGCAAATCAAAATAAAAATCTCGCCATGTACTTTCTGGACATTTACGGTGTTGGGCAAAAAGTTGTCGAAACTTCTCAGCACTTATTTTAAACGTTTTAAGAGAATTTCCTTAACATTATCATAATTCTGAGCATCATCAACTGATTCTTTTGCAATTAGTTTGGCGACATCAGTTGGCAAAAGACCTACAAGATATACGACCCACTTTGGTTTTGGTACCTTCAAAAATGTTAATTGTTTTTCAAATAAATCTAAATATAAGGTTATATCAGCGGTTTTCGGATCGAAATTTGGGATTAATTTGCTTATTTCTAATTTTGGCATGCTTGTGTCTACGGAAGAAAGGGCAATCGTAGGTAATACTGCATCAGGAGCAGCACTAGCTTGTGCCTGTAATTTGGTTTTCTCTAGTTCAAATAACCTTTCATATTCTTTTTCTTTCAGCGAAAAATCTTCTTTTTCTTTCCTGTCCCTTATAATACGATTCAAACATTCTTTTGTGAATTCAGCATCATAATCTGGACTTTCCACTATAGCATTTCTAATGTCTAAAAGTTTTAAATTTTCATCTATTTTTATATCTAATTCGCCCGCTAATTCAATTAGATCTTGTTTTCTTCCTCTAGCCATATAAGACATGATTAAACTGAATTTTAATAATTTAAAATATATCTAAAAATGTGCAGTACGCGAACGTATATAGCCCAAAATATTTTATATAAATCACAGAGATCACTTATATATATATATATATATATATTATTGTTATATGTTAAACAACTTAACCAATTTATTCAATAAATAAATTCAAGAACTAAAGTAATAAAGAACATATAAAGGAAATAATAACTCTTTTAACCCCTATTTTCAAATAATTATTTGAAAGTAAATAAGAAATACTCTTCCTGAAACATTTCTGAGTAATTGAAAACACAAGATATTTCAAATTGATGTACAGATTCCACCAAAATTTTATTTTTAATGCAAATGATAAAAATATAATTATCAATTCAACAAAATAAACAAGATGTCTATTTAATATATCTTTATTATAAACAAATCTGTGTAAAATTAGTTTTATTCAACAACAACAAAAAATTGTTTATTCATTCTTTCATTATTATTATTATGTATTGAGTTGCTTATTATTTTATAATTCGTAAATGTGTTCAAGAGAAAATAATATTTATTCTATGATCATTTATCAGAAATAAATCTATTCAATAAGATTAAAATATTTATACAACAACCTTTATTTAATCTTTTAAAGTGTCATAATAAATCATAAAGTAAACAAAACTTTTTTCTTTTCGCTTTTACTGAAAGCGATTACGCAATAATAATGAAAGTTCACTTGTTTATTTTTCCTTGCAAAATGCAATGGCGCCGAAAAACAGAAATGTTGTTCTTAATTTATTCTAAGCAACTCGATGCTATGATTTACTTAATTTATTTTTCTATGTTAGAATTATATTAGAATATATTTTATTAAATATCATTACACCATTATTTCAACTTATTTCTTAAGAAATAGCATTCTACATTCTTGTTTAATTATCAAAATTCTTAATATATCAATAAATATGAATCAACAAATAACTTCCAGAGACTAAAGGAAACTGGTATGCAAACATAATAAGATCTGGGCGATCTAAAATTCGTTAAGATCAGGATGATCGACTGTTAAACATATCTAGAATTAAGATTCTAAGAAATATCTAATCATTGATTAGGATAATCAATATTTCCAAGTGTTAACTTATTAACACACTCTGTACAATGCCCAAATTCCTTTAGCTCCTGTTCAAACAATCATCAAATAAATATTAAAATTTACTTATCTGTAATTATTTTCCATTCTTTAGCCGCCGACATCACATCGGTAATCCAAGCCCAAACGTTGGGACGCCAATTTAAACAACGAATGCAGAATAGAATGTTCTTAAAATTTATAAAGAAGATGACTTGACTCATTGTCACACTTAAAATATAATTTTTAATTTCACGGACACATTACGATGATACACAGCACACAAAAGAAATAACTATTTACAAAAGAAATGAAACTGATTAATTGTAAAATTTTTGGTTAATCGGCTAGAGAGCCACTGCTACATATTTGCACACCGCAATACCACACTTCTAACTAAAACAAAAGTTAATCACAGTTCTCTTTTTTGAAAGAGTCACGTGACATAGTTCGATGAGAGGGGGAGAATTCACAAATAGTATTGCGCAATACTCGGAGCTATGAAAAGTTGTTTTTAACAGTCAATGTTAAAGAAGAAAAGTATAAATGATGTATCAGTTTTCTTCTTTACAATTTTTAGATATTTTCCCTTCAACAAATTAACTAGCGACGATGTTGATAAATTTACGCTGAAATTAATTTTAATAAATAATAACAATTAAATCACATTTCGTTACTCCAATTCCCGTATTTTGATAAAAATGCAGTTAATTTTTAAATCAAATATTTATTTAATTATTATTGTTGTTTATTTATTGCGACATTTGATTAGAGTTTTCGATTTAGTGAATATGGTGAATTCGAAAATAGATTCAGTTGGAAATATAGACCGCATGACAGGTGACGACCGACTAGTATATAACCTAGCATTGATAAATAAAATTAACTGACCAATAATGCAAATCAAACTTTCAGAGTTCAGACGTGAAGATCCACTGATAAGACATTTTTAGTTTTCTGTATTATAATAGACAAAAACACAAAATAAATTTATATTATTATCTACATTCTGCAGGGAACTTTATTTTAAATTTTTTATGCACAAAACAATTATGTATGAAAAGTTTTGAAAAAGTAATGCATTAAATGTTATTTATCACAGTGAATAAAAAACACCATTATCACAGTGAAAATTTCGCCTGTATCTAATTTCCTAAAATTATATATTATTTAAAAAATAAGAAATTAGAAAGTTTCGTATAAAAAGATACGGTACTTTGGAAAATCGGTCAAAATGTTTTAGATTACAAAAAAAAAAAAAAAAAAAAAAAAAAATGTAAAATATCTGAATAATTTATCTTCTTTAAAACTGGAAAATAGCTAGATAAATGAATCAATACATTCTGTTATACCCTAGACATTGCTTTTATTTTTAATTATTAATATCAATATTATTCTATACAATTTATTGAATGCAAAAATAAGATCACTTCTTATACTTTCATGGTAAACAAACAGCTATTATTCTAATAATCAAAAATTGTTTAACATGATTTAGTAATTCTAGCTATGTAATGAAACTGCATATATATTCATATGACATATTCATTTATAACAAATTAGATATAAAAAAAAAAGTATGAAAATGTTTCAATGTAATATTTAATTCGTTATTTTCAATAAACGAAATTTTTAAAAGAAAACCAATTTTAACTTTAAATCATAAAAAACAAGAACTTCTATTTTATGTTATAGGTGCATTTTATTAATTTAAAAATTTATTTAATAAAAATGAGAGGAACAGTAAAGGAAGATCTATTTAATGATAAATTAATGAGTGGAAATGAAACAGATTTGTCTCAAGAGATACATAAAAATCAATAACAAAAATTTTCTTTGGAATCTCATTACGAAATTTTGAAATTAATAATTTCAGACGGAATTTCATTTCCTTTTTTTATCCCTGATAGTTTTGTTCTGATATAAATGCTTAATAAATTTAGAAAATGCAAATGAGATAGTTCAATATATTTCATTTAATTCTAATTTTTTTAAATTTTATTAATTAGATGAAATACAAAGTTATACAATCGATAATTTCTTTTACAAAGAACTTAATGTTTATTGTCCAATTATAGCACATTCCATTATATAATGGAGTAAATAGCACTATAAAAAAGCATGAAAGAAGCGTGAAAGTGGTAACATTTCACTAATGTCTTCTTTTTCACACATAATGAAAGGTCGTGCTGAATATTTTCAACCCTAAATATTTCGTATTTTTTATTTTATGGTGTTTTATTTTACAATGCTGTTATTATTCAGATTCTAATAAAAATTTAAAAATATTTAAGATTTCAAAGTGCATGTCTTTTATTTTTATTTATTTATTTATTTTTTGTTCACTAACATTCTGATCTACACCAACTTGCATAAAATGTTATGAAATTTAGATAATGCTATTGAACATTGATAAAGCATGCCTTTTTAGTATAACAAATGACATATCATTCAAAGTTGGTAGGTGGAAGATGCTTAGTTTAAGCACAGGTAGCATTAGCCGTCAAAGTCGTCTTAGTTTTTCGTGGATTTCTTCATAGTTAACATTAATTCAGGCTAGGACACATTAGAGAAACACCCTCCATGAAAGGCACTTCACCCAGTCCTAAAAGTTGCATTCTTTCGTAATCAATTTGTGAGGAATTTGTGGTCTCCATTCCTCAATCTTAACTTAACTAGTTAGATAACTAAATATGTATTAGAAGAGCACGAGACATAAATAAAACTTAAAATCAGATTTTATTACAATTTGTAATTTAAGCGTTAAACTTTTCACCCTTGAGAAACTCGAATAAAGATGAACTAAATAAATCAAGAGAATATAAAGATTGGCACTCACCCTTGAGAATTTCTAAGATACAGAACTTGTGGCTGCTCTCACAAGGATGACTCTTCGCTACTAGATTCGTACTATGGAGAAATGATTACGATCCCCTCACAGCTTAAACTCGCACGGAACTCAACAAAACATCAACTCCTAAAAGTACGATACTCTCCCTCAAAAACTATCCACAGAACTATCTCCAACCTTTGCTGCTCCATCTAACATAGCAACACAACTCCGTGCTAGTAAAACACTCTGCTATTTATTCACACCGAAAACAACCACCTCCAATCGCTTAACTTTTCAAAAATCTCCAAAATCCTTTCATATTCCTTACTCCACGCAACCTGCGCGAATCTTATTAACTACTTAGCAACCGCACGCTTGCGTAAAAACACTCCAACCCAAATTACCGCGCCGTTGACTTTTGGCGTTACATCCTAACTCCCAAGTATTACGTCACTGGAAGCGCTGGATCCAGATATTATTCTGAAACTGGTGCTGTGCTACGATTCGCTTTTCCACCCCTTACCTGCGGTGATCTACTATTCACTTAACCTCAATCCTCACAAATTGGCCATAATCGTTACATAAATAAATGTTACATGAATAAACACATCTACTAGTATATCTGCTCCATGGTGGGTTGCCTCTAGTGTAGCACTAGTGCGACGTAAAACCCACTCAAATTAATCATGGCACCGTGTTGCGTCATCATAGATTGACAGAACAAGTTAAATGACCGTATTCACCATTAACTTCAACTCCTGGTTCAATACAAATTCTTCAAAAGCGTCTAAAGGCAGGGTACAGCTTTCCAGCAAAATTTGGCACGCTGTTTCTGCCATCTAGCGTAGAGGATTTCATATTATCTTTGATTGGTTATTTCCACCTAAAAAATCTGAAAATAACTATACTGCTAGATGGCAGAAACAACACGGCAAAATTTGTTGAAATTTTGAACCCCGCCTTTATAAGCTTTTTTAATTTTCCTGTTCAACCGGGAGTTGAAGTTATTGGTGAATAACAGCCAAAGTGTGTTTCAGGAATTAGACACTTTCGCTTTGAAATTTCGCAAATATGTCCGGTACCTCTTTTTTAGAAATTAACTCAGAAGACTATGTAAAATAAAAGGTGCCTACGTGAACGTGTTAAAAGGCAGAAATGAGGATCGCTGAGTCTCACCGTCCAGTAATAATGCTTATAATGACATTCATTATATTGTACCGCTAGCGGATTTACTATTTCAAGAGACAGAGAAAGGTATTCCGTAATACACTAGAAATACAGACCAGAAAGATCAAATTGTTTAAGGTATTATTTAATGTGTTTATGTTATTTCAAACGGACCGTATTTATATTTGACATTTGTGAGATTAGTCTGACATTTAAACAGGTAAAAAAAAAAAAAAAAAAAAAAAAAAAAATCGGGAATGAACTAAAATTTCAAGAAATGAATGTGTTATCTATGTAAGCACATTCTATATAAAAACACTTAAAATGTTTTAAATACCAATTATTCTCATAAAGTTCGAACGTTCTTCCTAATATAAGTCTGATACATTTTTTTTTTTTTTTTTTTTTTTTTTTTTTTTTTTAGGCCGCGGTAGCCTGGTCGGTAAGGGCAGCGAGTTCGTGATCGAAAGATTGCGGGTTCGGTCCTCGAGCCAGCCGAAAACCGTCGTGTACGCCAATAGCGACTGGGGCACGTTAAATTCCGTCGTGGTCGTAAAGTCCTCCAAGTTCCCATGAAAAATTACACCTCTGGGGGTATCAGAACATGGGTTTAACTCGCTCTGATCCGGATCAAAATTCGAGTTCCTGTTGTTTGGCTGGTGCTGCCATCTTTCACCAGCTTCTGGAGCTAAAGTTGTTCTTCCTCCCTATGGGGCGCTCCTAAATAACGGAAAACGCACCCCTCATGCCTTAAAATAAATCCAGTTAGTTCCACTACCGGGGCTCGGAATTTCCGAGTGGCATACGACAGCAACAACAATAACATATGTTTTTGATTTCACATGAGTTTCAGTTCGTTAGATTTCCTTACATTCATGAAAGATGTTATATATATATATATATATATATATATATATGTTTTTCTAGTTTTAAATGAGTAAATTGTTGTTCTGAGAACTTTTAAGCATTTTCTAGTTGTATTATGTTTTTCAAGAATTGGCAGAAATTGTAAAATTGTTATGTTTGTTATATATGTAAAATTGTTATATTTTGAGTTTTTTTAGTCCAGATTCTTGCAAATTTATGAAAATGTCAAATGGATGGCTTGTCACGAGCTAGGTTTCGGAAATACAGGTGCATTGTGTTCTTAAAACATTTGTAGTATTATTTTACAACGTGGGTCTACAATGATTTTTTTTTTTTTTTTTTTTGAAAATAAAGCAGATCTTTTATATTAATTAAATACTCATTGTATTAAAAAAAATACTGTGTATAATTTAGTCACAAACTCATTTTTAAAAATTTGTTAAAAATAATTTATGCCTACAAGTTGGGCCAGTAAGAAAAATATATTTGTAAATAAATTTTATGACTATATTAGATTTACCGAATAAGTTTTCTTCATATTCACTTTGTCGATAACAATATTATCTGATTAAAGAAGATATATAATTCTGAAGTTAAGGATATCAAAATACATTTGAAATGCCTATTATGGCGTTCAGAAAAAATATAATGCAAGTATAAGGACTAAGAAATTGAAAACTAGATACATGAGTATATTTAATTAAAAATTACAATTACCACTAAAAATCACGTCGAATTGAATATTTGAAATACAGTATCTACTTATGTAAAAGTAAAATACTACAGAAAATTTGCCATATAAGATAAAACTAGGAGAGACTGTCCACACAGCGGATCGGCGGGTGGTAGAGTGGATGCGCTGAGACTCTAGGTAGTTGTAGTCAATAAAGGTTGCTCACTTCATGCTTCATGTGCATGTTGTTTGCTTCAAGCATGTAAGATAAAATAAGGCTATTTAGCCTCGTTTTCAAAAACGATTGCTTGAATTTTTCTTAACTCTTCCAATGAATTTATATAGAGTAGTAGTACAAAAA
Organism: Salticus scenicus; assembly: GCA_963930645.1. Taxonomy (NCBI): domain Eukaryota; kingdom Metazoa; phylum Arthropoda; class Arachnida; order Araneae; family Salticidae; genus Salticus; species Salticus scenicus. The sequence continues at coordinate 57,916,868 of OZ005656.1, forward strand.
ATATTTTTTAATTAAGCGATTTCTCATGGACTAGTTTATAAAGGTTACTTCTGGCAGGTGGTTGTATGAAAGCTGAACCATTCACAACAATATGTGCAACGAATGTGGGCTATGATAGATTTGGTCAGCAAACAATAAACCATTCAAACTTAAAAATAACTGTGATTAATTTAAGTTAAACGTGATATCTATTAACTAAATGTTATTTATTTATTTATTTTTTCTTTTATTTAAACAAATATTTTATTTAAATAAAACTTTTTAATTCTTTTTATATGTATATTTATTTATTTATTCTTTTTTTTTTTTTTTTCAATTATTAAATTGATATATCCACTCATAATACAAAAATATTTGTTTCCGAAAACTTATAACAGTGTCATTTAAGTGAAATTATGATTGTTAACAATTTAATTATAATTATAATTATCCACAATCTCTCCAATTCATGCGCACAATCTCCCCTACCCTATAAGATGATGCTTCTTCTACAAACTTCTCCATAGTCGAAGTAAACACGAAATTCCATTACAAGAAAATTTTTAAGCACCAAAAAAGAGCACTCACAAGCGAGAGAGAACACGATAACACTAACCTAATCAACAAATAAGCTGCTAATAATATATTATTTTTTTTCTTTTTTATTTTACTTACTTAATTACTTTTTTACTTTGTAAAGCAGAATTCCTCGCCTTCAATATAAAGTATAAATAGAAAGATGTATTACATATTTCGGAAAAATTTAAAAAGTGTTCGAGATTAATTTCTGGAAAAAATTTCTACAATGTTTTCAATTATAATTTGTGAAATTAATTGTTATCGAATTAATATGTTCAATGTTACATTATTATTATTTTCCCCATAAACCCTTAAAAAGATTACAAATGTCAAACTAATTATAAAATAAATATAATATTCATAAGAAAATAAAGTTTCTTTGTTATATTAGCTGTTTTTCACATTAAAAATATAATACAAATACATTGTCCGTTAATTAGACAAATACATTAAAATAGATTTTTTAAATATCTCTTATACAAAACGTTTAATATAAATTGTTACAATTGTTTAAAATATAATTAAAGTGAATTTTCTTAAAAGATATAAAAATCTTCTGAAACAAAGTATATGATATTGTTTTGTCCTTTAACATTGTATTGAAATCTTCTTAGATAATATTATTTAAAAGAGTACTCAGCTTTAACAATAGTCTTACTTAATCCTTTATTAAAAAGAACATAATTAATAACTTATCTTTGTTTATATATATATATATATAATGCTAACGCTATTTTAAAAGAATGAGATAGAAGAGAACGTATTTTTTAATTTGTAATCATTATATCATTTTTAATTTATATTATCTTAAACTAAATACTTATTGAAAGATATATATATACATATATATATATATACTAGCTGACCCGACAAACGTTGTTTTGTCATATAAATTATTTCTAGAGAATATTTTGCTAGAAAAAAATAGCTAACTTATTGTAAGTGTGTTAGGATGTGGTATATAAGTGGAAGATGTATGGAGCGCTGTGAACGGTGGAAGAATATAAAAATAACAAAACACCAATCATTTATTTTTTTAATTTATTAAAATTGATTCTTTAAAATTATATACATATCGCTACTTATAACAATATTACTAAAAAACAATATCATTCCCTTAATGCAACAGAGTGTACAATATTTTTTGTTATCCCATCTTTCGCCAATACAAACAAACTGGATGGTTTGCCCTCTCGAGAGCCACGTATAATTGTCCGTGTGAAAAACATGATGTGCTCAAATCTAAGCCACAGACAGACATCGTTTGGGACTGAGACTTATTGATAGTCATTGCAAATGCCAATCTAATTGGAAATTGAGGGCGTTTAAATTGAATTGGCACATCTGTGGGTATAATAGGAATTCGCAGTAGTAATATATTTTCACCTCGGAATTTGTCATTTAAAAGATGGCTTCGATAACATTTTTCATTAATTTTTTTTTATGACTAATCGCGTGCCGTTACACAACCGTGGTGGGTTCAAATTACGAAGTAAAATAACCGGAGATCCAACCTTCAGTTGTAAAATATGCGGTGGCATGCCTGGTAAATCCAATGAGTTTAAAAACTTTGTTGGATAATTTACAGCTTCGGTGGCATCGCAAACTGTATCATTAGATTTGTATGATACCAAGTCTCCTGGTAACAAATGTTGTATCTTGAGATTCAATTCGTTGACGTCCACATTTTTTGCTGCTAAAATTGCTCTTTCTGCCAGCCACTCATGATTTGTGTATCGTCTGAGTACATCGGGAAATATCTGGTCAATAAGATCATCTTGAGAATCAACGATTGTGCAGAAATCGGTCGGTAATTTTATGCATCCAGTTTCCTCTGTAGTAACTTTTCCATCGCCGATATCTAACAATTGTTTTGAGAATGTTTCAGCGGATGGATCTTGAAGCTTTTGAACGCACAAATTTACTTTCAATTGTACTTTTTCAAAATTAAGCCACAATGACGATGATTTTAAGCACGCGTTGATCTCATCAGCGTATGTTGAACACGGAATAACGGGAAGTGCTTGTCTGAAATCACCTGAAAAGAGTAACAGAGTGCCGCCAAATAGTTTGTCGTTGTTTTTTATATCTTTCAATGTCCTGTTCGGCGCCTCAATCGAATGTTTGTGTTCCATAGTGCATTCATCCCAGATAGGAATTTTACACTATTTCAGCACTGTGGCCATGGACGATTGTTTTTTTATGTTGCACACTGCGTCTGGGTTATTTTGAATATTTAGCGGCAGTTTTAATAATGAATGAGCTGTTCTGCATCCATCCAATAAAGCTGCCGCAATGCCAGATGATGCAACAGCCAATGCGATGCCATTATTTGATCGTATTTCGGCGAGAATTAGCGAAATAAGGAATGTTTTACCAGTTCCACCTGGTGCACCCCAAAAAAAAAGAATCCACCTTTTCCTGCCAAAACTGCGAGCATGATGCGGTCGTAAATGGTTCTTTGTTCTTCATTCATTAGTGGGACATTGCGAGCAACAATCGCTGCCATTTCTACAGTATTGTATTGTAGTTCCCGATTCAATTCAGTGCTTAATAAATCAGATGCATTTCGATTTGTTGAATGCATACCGAAATGACTGAGTGGTAAGTTGGCAATGATAATGCAAAGGTCTTCAATAGCAATCAATGCTTCATTGTACATAGCGTCACTGAATACTATCGTTAGATCGTTGCACCGTGAACGATGTTGATGCAATATATCATTAGTCATTGAATCTTTGTGATTATCCCATAATGTCTCTGCTCGGGCCGAGAAACATGTAGTCAACACTATAGCGAATAGTAGACGAATTTGTTTTGCTGTACAGTTCAGTCCTACTTCAGCAAGCATACACTCCCACTGGTTGTCGTCTTCCAGCAAGCCGAGTGCAAGGCATGCATCTTTATACTTTGGATACTGTTGTCCATTCACTTTACGTAAATCTTGAAATGACAAAGGGCCGATGACATTAACCAATAACAGTCGAAGATAAAAACACCCAGTCTGCCTTGGATTGGCCGTAAATACTCGTTCCAAGGTGTTTGATTTGAATAAACCGGGACCTGCATCAATCGGCGTGCCTTGCTTGCGGGGCATCCATTTTTTTGTTGGAGCCCATGTGAAATAGCGTGTTACTTCTGAATAGAGTAATGTCCGTGCAAAAGCACCAAAAGCATCCGCACGATTACACAATTCAAAAAATTCGGTGAGTGTAGTTTTTGGTGGATTTATAGCACGATCAATCGCTGTCTCGCTCGTGAAATATACGCGCTGGCCATTTTCAAGATGGACGGCTAAATGAAGAACTGCTGGATTCCGTTCATGAATTGGGAAACCAAAGATACGCCAAACAGCTTCATTGGAGGTCACGTACCGGCCAGTTTGGTAAAGTGTTATTTCATCGTTGTTATTCACCAGAGGAGCATTCACATTGGTATTTTCAACTCGAAATACAGCCATATCACTGCCTTTATTCACATACTTGGAAATGTATTTGATGCTCTTCACTGAACTGCAGAACTGAACATTAATATGAGTATTGAATGTTTTGCTCAGCAGAGGCGAATATGGGACCACCCATCGGTTATCAATGTCAATATCTATGTTGTTGACATAGATGACCGCCATAGATGATAAGATTGTCCGCCATTATCGGGAATTCTTCGACGATATATTGGATATCCGTCAACATTTGTGATCGTGAAATTTTTCGTAAAACTTTTAGTACATTTTCCATCTGCACAAATAATAATGGCCTAAAAATTCATTTTTCATTTTAACATAAAATAACTCCGTCGGATATTGACGAATTTTTTAAAAGAATATACCATTTTAACTAATTTTAACATTTTAACAATATTAACGTTGAAAAATATTTTAAGTACTTACGGTTAAAAATTCATTTTTCATTTCAACATTAAGTAAATTCTGACATCGTGTTTACGATTCTAAAATATTAACTTTGAAAAAAATATTTTAAACACTTCGTAAGATACGGTTACGATTCTAAAAATATTAATTTTGAAAAAATATTTCAAACACTTCGTAAGATACGGTTAAAAATTCATTTTTAACACGCTTTTATTAGCTTGACCTGTATGTATGTATGTTTGTTTGTAACTTCTCTGGGAGCAAACAAAAAATTTATATTGTAAAAAAAATACTTTCCCTACGTGAACGATGCGGCGTCGAGGTAAGGCGCCGCGCTACGAATCTAAAGGTCCAGCGTTCGATCCCCGTTAGGGGAGATTTTTTAAAAATGGTTTTTGTTAATTCTAAGTTATTTTAATTAAAGATTTAAAAGTATGTAAATATTACGGTGTGTCACTCACACGATTTTCTCTTACCCTGAATTTTAATACTAAGATAGATATTTCGTGCTTTTTAGTTCACATTTCTATAAAAGCGTGTTCTTTAATTTTTTAAAACTATAATATTATTCATTTCAACATTAAATATATTCTGACATCATGTTTACGACAACTCACGCCATCTAGGTGGAAAAGTTGTTGAAAGAGTTGGTTAAAAATTAATTAAGAAAGAACTAATTAAGTTACAACTTTCATTTGTAAATCTAAACCATTCTCGAACCCACCTGAAGACACACAAAAAATTTCATTAAACTCAGTCCAGCCGTTTAGGAGGAGTTCAGTGACATACACACGCACAAAAGAAATATATATATAAAGATATATACTCTTCATTAGAATAAGTAAAAGTATTAAATAACGAACATATTTGATTGCGTTTATTATACAGTAAAAATGCATAAATGATATAAAAGATTAATTTCATTGTATTCTATTCTTTTCATTTAAACAGTTTTTGTTTTAAAATATGGAATATTTAACCAAAATAACGTTTTGTGTAAAGATGTTTAAGAACTATCTTTCAGAAATATTATGTTTATTATTCTAATTACAGAGGTTATCTTTTAAAGCATGATTTATTTTTTAGTAAGGGGCTAATTATATTAACATCAAACAATAATTCTAGTAGATTATTCTTAAAATAAGATTTCAAAAATCTTATTTTACTGAAAATTTACGTGTGAAAATACTTCGATTTACTTAAATGAAATCAAGTAATTGTTAAATGGTTTTCATATCACAATACTTGTATTATCATTTAAATCACATTTTATCCCAATATTTGTGTTATCATTCATGGGTACATTCATTCAATGGGTACAGTATTTTAGAATAAAAAATTATTTAACCCTAATGAAAATACTCAAAAATATTGTGGTACACATAGATTGAACATCAAAAACGCATGTAGTAATTGCTGCATTCGTAGATTTCGTTTTGCATTTCAGGGATAGTTTTTCTAGGCACCGAAAGCAATGCCATCCCGGGAAATCCAAATTCATTAGATTAGTGGATATTGTAAGTGTGTTTCATAATTTTAAGATCAAATTTGGACAGTTAATCAAACCAATTTGCCTCGATTAACCCTATGTGGTTGAAAGAGTTACTTCCACTGTACTGCAATAAGCTGCGACATAGATTTCTCTGCTATTAGCAAATAAGCAAGACATCGCTCCTTTCGACTCTGGTAACAAAATTTTGTTGAGGCTATGTCAATTCTGAAATAAATGGTTGACTTAACTAAAATTTTGTTGTTTCAACAATACATATTTTACTCACGTGTGTGTATACGGTACTAATTTTATTCATTATTTTAGACTCTATATAAGCTTATCTCATTTTATGGAACTAGCCCTGTATATTTTAATTACAGTTTATCTCGCATTACAAATCTCCGTCCATCTGATAAATGATTGTACTAAAAAAAAAAAAAAAAAAAAAAAAAAAAAAATGAAATTTTGAGTTGAAAACCAACAACGTTAATTTGAGGTTCTGAACGAGTTTCACCCTGTCAGTTGTCGAGAATTTATAACTTTCGAAGCTGGTAGACGGAACGTCCTGGGTTCTACCTAAGGTTACGCTTGTAGATCCAACCGTTGAAAATTTTATGGGAAACTCGTTGGAGGGCATCTCATACAAGTCAAAAATTTTTGGTAGTGAATCGTCCCTACACAATCTAAATAAGTCCTACCAAATGTTAATTTCTTGGCATTAGAGAACTGTATTATTACAAAGAATTTGCGTATTTCATTTTCGTTTGTTTAATTATCTATCCTTAAACTCGTATCTATAAAATCATGAGCTATGACTATTCATGGAATGGTCGACGAAATGGCTTTAACTTTCTTCACTAACTCAATATTTGCAAATGAAGATAGATAGGTAAATTTTCCTCATTACAATGGCTTCTTGTTATATTATTTTCCACTATTTTTTTTATTTTTTTATTTATTTTTTTTTTGTTTCTTCCTATGATATGCTCTAAAAAGTTTCATGTATATATCATACTTTATAAGATTTATGTGAACATAACTGCTTAACAACTGACTTTTATGCAAAAATGAATATTTTTAGCGTTGTATTAATAATTAATGATTGAAATGAATAATTATTATAAAGATAATGCATTTAGCTATGCTACTATACTTTCGTACAACATCTACTAGTTTTACAATAATCTCATTTTCTTATGCTTTACATGTATTTTTTACTCGTTACAGAGAGCGATAAAAATAAAATCCGAATTTTTCTGAAAGAACTCATTTGTAGACATATAATTTATTTTTTTTCTCTTTTATAGAATCAGTCTAAGAAATTTTTCTTTCACTGATAAAAAAGATAATCAATTATGGATATGTCTGTTTTTTAAAGCGTGAAACTGCTTCTTAAAAAGTTCATAATAATTTTGATAGTTAAAATAACATTATTGAATCGCAGTAAAACGCAACGAAAAATTAGAAATATTTTATAAATCTTATTTTCCCTACTTATTAATCCTTATATGCATAATATTGTAAATTACCGATGTGAAAGTTGATATGTTTCATTTAAAGATGCCATATATCATTTCATTTAAGGAGCCCATATCCGCCCTATTCTACAATGACGAAAAAAATCTTACTATGTTTTTAAAATTATAACTAATGAAGAAAAGCAGATGCCGTTTTTCGACACTCTAACATGTTTTCAAGAAAGTAAAGTGTGGGCCATTGTAGATAACTCTCCCCCCCCCCCCCAAAAAAAAAAAAAAAAAAAAAAAAGTCAAATGCATAAAATTTCTTCTTGATATAGCCTACGATTATTACAAAAAATTCATAAACTAGACTAATATTTAGAAAATAATATTTCAGAAATGAAATAAAATGTATTTATCTTATAAAAAAAAAAAAAAAAAAAAAAAGAAAGAAAGAAAGAAAAAGAAACTTACCAATGAAGTTCCTTGTCTTGTGAGAACAACCGAAAAAAAAAAATCGTGATTTAATTATAATTGCAGACAATAGGTGCTTAAGAAGATTATTCAGTAAAAAAGTTTGATACATTCATTTTAATTAAAAAATAATAATAATAATAATAATAAATCGTAAGCTATTAATTTAATAGTTTTTTTTTTTTTTTTTTTTTTACATTTTTAATTGAGAAAAAAGATAAATTAAATAAAATTTGTGAAATCTGAGTTGTTTATCATTTTTATGTTATATTTTTATGTTATATTTTCATAAAAAAAAAGTATATGTGATGCATTAAAATCATAATTTTAACATGACACTTTTTTTAAAATTACACATCAACTATTTTTATCACTAATTCGGTTACGTTGATAGTGTTTTCATTTTTCTTTTCTTAAATATAGACACAAGACTTAAATTTAAATTATAAAAATTATTCTTATGAATTCTCTACTGTTAAATTTTATTTCTTTTAATATTTAAATCCTCTCTCAAAACAACTGGAGTAATTTAAAACTATTATCACTGCAAGTCGTTTTCATTAACTGCTTTTAGAGGTGTTTGATTCATAAGAGAATTGCTATTCAAAATTTAACTTGAGGAATAATTACAATAAAAGAAGAATGTTACAAGAAGAAATGGAACAGAACAATTTCAAGTGCTAAATAAAGATTATCTTCAATTTCCTGGATGTTAGTTACAGAATTTTCATATGAATAGAAACAAACAAATCTACTACTTCCTTTTTACCATTGATAAATTGATTTTGAGATAGAAAGATCTGTAAACAAGGAAAAATTTCCAATTTATCGTAGACAATGCAGGTGAAGGATTCATTTTGAATTTATCAAAAAAAGTAAACTATAATAACCACAAAAAAAAAAAAAAAAAAAAAAAAAAATCTAAAAAGAGTTAATTTATGATTTTTTTTAAAGCAGGTGTTATTAATGTTGAATTTTTATGAAATAAAAAAAAAATACATGTAATTGTAAATTCTATTTGCATCAATAGGAAATAAATAATGCAAGTTTTTTCATTACAAAATTACCAATATAATTTCATTAATAATATTTTTGTTTTATTATCTTACAATAAATTGTCCACGCAATTTCTTTTTTTACAGCTAATGTACCAGAAGATGCCTTTCCCATTGAGGTACATAAAGGTTTTAGTAACTGCAGGTGTGTACCTAAACAGCGGTCACAAAATTCATCCGATAGACTTGAAAATCGGTATAAAGGTTTATGAGGCACTTGGAATTAATTGTATACGTTTTAGTTTACATTCTGTTTTTTGTTCGAGTACAAAGACACACAAAATAATATCATAATACTAAGGTTCATCAACAACATTTCTTTAGAATGTATTTTAACATGCTTTTACTTCATTGAACATAGTTAAATTAACATACACTAGTGGATCTGCAGATCAGGAGCCTCAACGTCCTATTTGCATCAGACATTATTCAATAGGCCATTTTTATTTATTCCTTATTATATAATAGTATATTTTGATTCGATCAACTTGTTACCATATTCAGATACATTCCTGAGGGTGGCTGCTGCCCCCCTCAACCCCCTGCTATATCTCTCTTAGTATACCTATTTGTATATCATATAAAGTGTTACGGAATTGCAAATAATTGCACTTATTTTTGTATAAATTCTTTCAAAGAAGCTTAGTAAATCGACAAAATGCTAATTTTGTGCATTTCTAGTCGTTTTAGCTCTAAAATAGCTTAATTTTCCTTTAAAAACGCATTAAAAAGCTCCAATAAGGGAAAAAATGGATTTGGCGCCAAATTTGGCGAATTTCCCTCATTGGCGATTTTTTTGGCGACCTTGGTGAGAAAATCCTCATTAGGGATATACCAAATATGGAAGCTTTAATCTCATTGGCTGATGAGATACGAGAATTTTCCAGAACAGTCTGTGTTCGATAGAATAGTATAAAAGGAGCATTTTTTTTTTATCCAAGGCGGCCAATCTCAGATTTGTGTCAGTTTCGACAAATCTTTGAATGAGGCTTGCTTTATGTGTTATTGATAAACAGTTCATACTGTTGTTTTGCTGTTAACGGCTGTTGTTTAAGCTATGTTTACTGGTTGAGTTGAAGCTCATACTTGGTTTATAGACCTGTATTTTTCTGGAACTTTCTGTGAATAAATCACGGAATTTTTGCAAGTTTCGCCTTTTATTCTCGGACAACTTACGAACCCCCAAGTACGCAACAATATGTATTCTTAATAAACGATCGTCTTGTATTATTTCCCTGAAATTCATAAATACCAAATTTCATACAAAAGAAATTACATAGCATATCGGAAATATTTTGCGTAACCTTTAAACTAATTATCAATTCTATGCCACAATTTTCAACAGGAAAACATGCTTTTAAAATTCTGAAAAAATTTCATTATATTTGATGGGGTGTAACCATGTAAAAATACATTTTTAAGAAATACCGACTATCGACCGTAATAGTACGAATTTCCTTTATGTATCCCAGAAAAATAGCCACAGTCATTATAAACGCCCATAATAAGAATAAACCTAATTAATTATAACTCATTAATTTTTCAAACTAATTTGACATCATTTGGATGATTACAGTACATACTCGGAATTATTTTGTGTGGTCCCATAAATTGTTTAGTCTATACATAACCTTTTTTAAGAGTAAACATGATTTTAAGCATCTTTATATTGCATGTTAACTTTATTAAGTTCAATTCAGCATAAACGCATTAAAGTTCGCGCTTAAATTTAAAATTTGTCCATAGGCTCTAATGTTACGAAATTCTTTCGTGTGTCTTTGTAAACGAACCATAAACATTGTATACACCAGTAAAAACTATTCAGCTTATTTTGCGTTTAAAATTAATAATTGTTCCAAATTTAACATCGTTTGGATGACTACGTGACATTGTCAGAACACTTTTGTAAGGTCCTGTACATTAATTAGAAAGCTAAAGAGCACATATTTTTTTCAAACAACTTAAGTTTAAGCATCTTACTCACGTACGCTAGTTTCATTTTCTTCAATGCAAAGGAAATGCGTTTAAACGAAATTCACCCCATACGCCGTAATGTTAAGAATTTTGGGGTGTCCCTGTACACAGTTTATAAGAAATATAACAATAAAAATTATACAGCTATTTATATGCAAAGCTGGAACGTGTACGCCAATTTGCAAGTCAATCGAAGGATTTTTGCGGCCGCTATTGCGGTACATACAAATTCTTCCCATACGCCGTAAGGATAAGAAAAGTTTTGGCGTGTCCCTGTACACGAACAATAAATGGAATACACACCTAACACTATACAGCTAATTCCGTAGGGCTCATGCATATGTGTACAAAATTGCAAGTCAATAGCGTTATTTTTTGGGCCGCTATCGCGGTACATACAAATTCTTCCTATAGGCCGTAATGATAAAGAAAACTTTGGCGTGTCCCTGTACATGAACTACAAATGGAATGCACACCCAAAACTATACAGCTAATTTCGTGGGGATCATGAACATGTGTACAAAATTTCAAGTCAATAGCGTGATTTTTGCGGCCGCTATCGCACGACAGACAGACAGGCAGACGGACGGACAGACGGAACCCAAAATCCTTTTGAGTCTCAACAGAGAGCCTCCACTGACGTTTCGGCAAAAATTGGAAGTCAATGGCTTGATTTTCGTGGTGGCTATCGCGGTACATACAGATTCTTCCCATAGGCCGTAATGATAGAAAATCTTTGGCGTGTCCCTGTACACGAACTACAAATGGAATACACACATAAAACTATACAGCTGATTCCGTTGGGCGCATGAACATGTGTACCAAATTGCAAGTCAATAGCGTGATTTTTGTGGCCGCTATCGCGGTACATACAAATTCCTCCCATAGGCCGTAATGATAAGAAAAACTTTGGCGTGTCCCTGTACACGAATTACAAATGGAATACCCACCCAATACTATACAGCTGATTTCGTGGGGCACATGAACACGTGTACCAAATTGCAAGTCAATAGCGTGATTTTTGTGGCCGCTATCGCGATACATACAAATTCCTCCCATAGGCCGTAATGATAAGAAAAACTTTGGCGTGTCCCTGTATACGAACTACAAATGGAATACACACCTAAAACTATACAGCTGATTCCGTTGGGCGCATGAACACGTGTACCAAATTGCAAGTCAATAGCGTGAATTTTGTGGCCGCTATCGCGGTACATACAAATTCCTCCCATAGGCCGTAATGATAAGAAAAACTTTGGCGTGTCCCTGTACACGAATTACAAATGTAATACCCACCCAAAACTATACAGCTGATTTAGTGGGGCACATGAACACGTGTACCAAATTGCAAGTCAATAGCGTGATTTTTGTGGCCGCTATCGCGATACATACAAATTCCTCCCATAGGCCGTAATGATAAAAAAAAATTTGGCGTGTCCCTGTATACGTACTACAAATGGAATACATACTAAAAACTATACAGCTGATTTCGTGAGGCTCATGAACATGTGTACCAAATTTCAAGTCAATAGCGCTATTTTTCCGACCGCTATCGCGCGACAGACAGACAGACAGACAGACAGACGGACAGACAGACAGACACAGCCCAAAACCGTTTTGAGTCTCAACAGAGGGCCTCCACTGACGTTTTGGTAACTATTAGGATGTGTTAAGAATTGTTTCTGTAGAAAATGGTATGTACATACATAATAATTAATGTATAACGCTATACAAAATATTTTCGATATGTTATGTAACCTCCTGATTGACTGAAGACTTGGTTACAGATATTTAAGAATTACCAAAACTAAATGCAAAACTGGTGTACAAACGATAAATTTAGACAATAAAACTTTTTCACACACCATAAATTTTAAGCCAGCACAACCGGTTTCGAAAGGACGTAGCCTTCCTTCATCAGGTGCAAAAAAAAAAAAAAAAAAAAAAAAAAAAAAACACGTGCTACTGCCTTAGAGGCAAAAGCAAGACTGGTTTTGCCACCAAAAATTTATGGTGTGTGAAGAAGTTTTATTGTCTAAATTTAAGAATTACACCGAATTAATCAGATGTATAGTTTTTTGTAGTTTGTGTACACGGGTATACAAAGAATACCGTACCATTACGGTTTTTGAACTGTATTTTTTTTATACATTGTATTAAGAAAAATCAATTTAACATAATTTATGGAAAAATAATGTGTATTCAATTAGCAACTAGTTTATATTTCTACAAAAGAATTCTGATACGTTAGATAATCTTTCATTTGACTGAAAAATCGTTACATATGTTTGGATTGTGTAGAATTATCTTTACAATTTTTGTATACATTGTATTTTGGCTTATGTTCAGAGATTAAAAAATATATATATGTATATATATGTATATATATATAATGGTCTACAAGCAGCAATCGTTTTTTCATTTGCATTTGGTAGTAGTTGTACCATATTTAACCAAATGAATTGGGTATATTTTGTTTTATTGTAATTTTTTAAAGCATGGTTTTTTGTAGACTAAGATGTGCATAAAATTAGTAACTAGTTTACAAAGTTAGACAAGTGAATCCCTAAAACGTATTCATTATGTGTTGTAACTAATGGTATTTTCGATATGATATTCTCATTTGGCGTTTATAAAAAATATTCTATGGGCTGTTGAAGGGTAACAGTCTCCCTCAAGAATGTTCCTCATTAAAACTGCCTTATAAGAAAGGTATTTGTTTTAAAAAATGAGCCAATAATACATTCACAGTAATAAACTCGTATGTTATGGCCACCACAATACTTTCTTCTATATTTTCCTATACAAACACACTAAGTGCAAATAATTTATAAAAACTATTATTTATTAAAATTATCTAACATGATGAATGCAAATGATTTTCATCTTAGAGAAAACGAACGCTAAATATCCAAAGAAAGACAGATTTTTGTCTATAAATAACGTCTTAAAAAATGCGTTTTCATAATGGTTATCTCACATATCAAGTTTCGTACAGCTATATTCAATACAAGTTGAGATACAACCTTCCCGTTATAGAGGAAATTTCCAGTATAACAGCGCCATCTATTGGCCTATACGCATCCTATTTGAAACTGCAAAATGCCTCATAATGGCTTTCTCACATACCAAGTTTTGTTTGATTATATGCAATAGAACTTGAGATATAGCCTTTCCTTAAATTGTAGAAACGTCTGTGTAGCAGCGCCACCTGTTGAGCAGTTGACAACAAAAGTTGCTAAGCACTAATTTATGTCAAGGTGCACCTACATATAAATATATATATGCAATTCTGAGCTATAGTTCTAGAGATACAGTTGCCACAATTTTTTTTTCACTCACACACATGCGCACTTACAGGCAGACAGACAGACAGACATTTTCTAAAAATGTTAAATCGTGTTCTAGACCTTTCAAAAAGTATAAATCCGTCGAAAACCGGAAATCGAGAATCGAGAATTTTCACGAATCCAGTACTTTCTTCTATTAAATATAGAAGAAAGTAAAAAAAAAAAAAAAAAAATAACTGATCAATAATGAGTAATGCATTGAGGGTTATTAACTTAAAGACTTTGAATATTTTAATCTTATAATTCAATAATAATAATAGTTTTTTTTCCAGTAAAGGCAAGCAACGAAAATATTTTTTTTTAACCATCATCCATAATATACACTATACGGATGCGTTATTTCTATATTTTACGCATAAAGCAATAGTGTAAAAATGATTATTTATAATAATAATAATAATAATAATAATAATAATAATAATAATAAATGCTTAAATATCACTGTAAATTAAGGGAAATCAAAACCATAATGCATATTTACTAAAGATTTTTCTTGTTCGGAAAACCGTTGAATGTAATTCGGTATTATTCACTGTCTTTTCTTTCAACAACTCGTTCGTTTTATTTCCTTAAATACTTTTATAAGTCATACAAAACAAATCATAATGGTTAAAAAAAAAATATATATATATACTAAATTTTATAAAATCTATTCAAAATGTTAAGGAATTTAATTTCAAGAATTATAAAGCATACGATTTATTTAATTCCTTTGAAAAAGAAGAATGAGAGTATAAATAAATCAATAACACATGTCCTACTCAAACTGTTATTTTTATTAATATTTTATATTTATTTAATTTAATCTTTTGAATCGAAAAATAAGAGATTTTCATATTTATGAATAGTAAATATCTAGTTTTTATTATGATAATTCAAAATTATTTCAAAATGATACAATTACTTTATCTATTTCAAAAGAAAAGGTGATTGTAAAATAAATATGCAAATACATATGAATAATTCATTTTTAACAAATTATATATGAAAATAAAGAAGCATAAAATATTTCAATGTAATATCCAATTAAATATAATTTTCAATAAGCAAAATCTTTAAAAAGTAATCCAATTTTAACATAACATACCCCACCCCTTCCTTCTGTTTCATGTTATAGGTGCATTTGGTTAATATGAAAAGAGACTTATTAAAAATGAGAGGGACAGTAAAGGGAGAACCATTTATGATCAATAAAATTAGTGGAAATGAAAAAGATATCTCTCTAAAGATAAATAAAAATCAATAACAGAAATTTTATTTGAAATCTCATTACGAAATTTCGAAATTAATAAATTGAAACGGAATTTAATTTTCTTTTTTATCACTCATAATTTAGTTCTGATATTAAAACTTAATATATGCTTCTGCATTGCTGTTTAAATTTAGAAAATACAAAGAGGGGATAATTAAACGAGTTTCATTTATTTATAACTTTTTGAAATTTATTCATTCAATATTAGATTAAATTAAAATGAAAATAAAATCGATAATATAAATTAAAAAAATTTCTGTATTTCTTTATATAAAATTAAATATTTTATCATTTGTTTAAAGCGTATTCCAACGTATATTGGAGTAAATAACATTAAATGAAGCATAAGATCAGCGTCGAAGCAGCAACTTTTCATTAATGTGCGTGTAGATGTTAAGGTCGACAAGATTGTCTTAGACCTGGATGAACTGTCCTTCGTGGGAGGTTTTTAAGGGGCTATCCTTTACGCTAGTGTCAGAGGAAATCATGAAAAACTCAAAATGCCAAAGTAAATGAGCATGACCTGGCATCGAACTTGACACCCCTCATTAATATCTTGGAGAATAGAAGCTCTCTGGTAGTGGGGATCGGTTTATTATTGACTCATTTTAAATATGATGAAATACCATGCCTAATATTTTCAACTTAAATTAATTGTTGCTTTATCTTAACTTTGTGGTGTTTGTTTGAAATTTTGTTATAATTTTCAGTCTTATACGGATGAGAAATATTTAACATTTTGTGAATTTACATAATTGTTTGTTTTTCCATGCTGTAATCTGCATACAAATGCATGAAATAGTATGAAAACGAATCGAGACTATTAAGATTTACTAAAGTATGTCTTTTTAATATAGGAAATGGGCAGGGTACATTAAAATTTGGATCAAGTAAGGTGCTGAGATCGAACACAGGTCGCAATTATTGTCTTCGCCGTTCACTGCTTTCATGTTTTCTCCGAAAATCAAGTACATAAACTAGAACACCTTAGAAAGATAGCCTTACGGAGGAAAATTCACCCTGTCCCAGGACTCTTGGAATGCCAATCGGCCTTAATTCTATCACTCACAGTATTTATAGTACATTTACCGTGATGCCTGAAGAACATTGCGATGTGCGAGAAATATCTTAAAAGCATTTGAAAGATTATAAATATATGAATTCAACGTATGTTATTAAACTTCATTAGAAATGGAAAATAGTTCAACTTAGGGAATTGCTTTCGAGGGATTGAACTTGGAATTAAACGAGCCTAGTAGGAATGATGTATACTTTAATTTACTTTCATTTATCAAAATAATCAATATCAGTGATAAATGATGCGTTTCACGTGTATTGTTTCTGGTCCATTATCAAATGTCACAGCTGATTGATGTTGTTGAATGAAATGTTTCATTGTTAAATTTATTGGTATTCATCTACGGTAAACTTAATATACGTTCTTTAAAGACAATAACAGCAATAATAATAATAATAATAATAATAATAATAAAATGTTTGAAGGGGTAAGAAAATGAGTACATGATATTTCTTTTAACTACATTGATGAAATTATTTGTTTCTGATGTTGATTTTACAGAATCACGAAAAAAAAAAATACATAATATTAAAAAACACTATAATGGACCATTGAATGCAGTATTGAATGTATAGATGGAACAATTTATCTACTTGTAGTATATATATATATATATATATATATGTATATATTTATTTCTCCGCTGGTGGAAATTATGAATACTGAAGTTCACCATTTAAAATTCGTACCTGCTATTATACAAGTTTGCCAAAGAATGAAGTATATCGAGATAGATACAAAGAGATAAAAATGCCATAGGATAGATCAATTGATGGTACAGTGCAAATTGTTTGAGAAATAATTTAATATATTTATATCATTTTAATTCGATGTATTTTATTTTCATGAGACTAATCTCACAGACATTTGCACGGATGAAATTTGAAACAAAAAGAGTCAAATCACTAAAATGTTTAAGAAATAAATGTGTACTTTACCTTCCTTAAAATGTCTTCATTTGTGACTAATTTCACTTAAAATGTCTAAGGAATGCATGGAAGATAAATTTTTTAAAAATAATATGAACCTATCTTTCTCATAATGTTCGAAATTTGTCATAATCTATGCTTGATGCAGACACACGCACACACACACACACAAAAGAAAAAAAAAAAGATGAAGCAACAAGAATTTTGTTAAATGAACTTGATATAGCGTCAATACAATAATTTTTTACCAGAATCAGAAGGTGCACATTGTACACGCATCTACGTATCTCAGACAATCCAGTGTCCGTCGCCCATGTGGCTCATTTTTAAAGTCTATTCTTTAGTCAATAAAAGCAGGTTGATTTTGTTTTCCGTACCAATTGTATTGCTAATGATTGCAAAGAGAGTTTGCAACCATTGGTAACTATTTAAGATAAAGTTAGGAGAGTTTTGGAACAGAATAATATAAAAAAATCCAAACATTAATGCTTTCCTAAACTATGGATGAACTATTTTGCTTCATTTTAACATCTTCTTTCTCAATTATGAATTGTTATTTAAGAATTTTTTACTGAAGGAATATATATGAAGAATTTATATACTGAAGCATATCTTTAAGACGTTTGTTTAAAAGTAAGCCTTTGCGTTTTTTTAATACTATATATATATATATATTATTGAAAATATATGGTTAAATAAGTATACTTTACGTCTGCTAAATAAATCTGTCAGTATTTTAGTTATATGTTTAATGTTGCATTCAATTATGTAGTAATATTTTGAATTATAGCCGCGCAAAAGTGCATGTTACATTATCGAATTGTTTTAAAATTAATAAACACGTTTGGTTTAATAAGAAATATTAACTCTCACTACGCATAAAATAATTTTAATAATAATAATAATAAAAAAAAGAAACTTTATCATACATCAAACTAATCATAAATTTCATATATATATATATATATTTTTTTTTTTTCATAACAAATCATGAACTAATTTTTATTCTGTATACCATTTCTTTGAATTATATATATATAATTAATATAAAACATGCGATTCATATTTAATAAATTATTTTGAGGTTCTCCACTAATTTGAAAAATTAATCATTAAAATTGTAGTGAAGTAAGTAACGGAAAAGTTATATCAATTAATTTCAATAAGAGAAATTGAATCAGAAATGTATCAAGTGATAAATATAAGTTAATTGAAAAATTCTCAATTTCTGACTGAGAAATTTGAATAAATTACAGCAAAATAAAGTTTTCCTTTTATTAATAACACTTTAATTATGGGATATGAGGTTTGATAAATATTTCATGCTTGTAAATAAATTTTTAAATAGTAATAAAAGGGTATGTAATTTTCTCTTTTATGTTCTTTTACATCAAAAGAGATATTTTGTTTTAACTTATGGAATTTAATCAAGTGTCATTAACTTATTTATTATTTCTTTTTCTTTTTATTAATGTTTCCATAACTGAGGAATGTCAAGAAACACTCCAATGTTGCTTTCATTAAGAAAAATATTTAAACTTTATGACAAGATTTAGTAACTTTGGGGCTGATTAATACTAAAGTTTAAAAGTACTAAAAGAATATACAAGTTTTATTTATGAAAATTAAATTATGCGAAAAACTCTTCTATATAAAGATAGACCAAAATTGTATAACATATTAATTATTCTGGAATTACTAAAAATCATTCTGGAATAACTTATACAAACAATATCTATAATTTTTTTCAATTTTGTTTTTTCAGATTAATTGTCATCGTAATCCGCACTTAAGGACTACAACAAATATAAACTTAATGAACCTTTAAAGGTACCATAATCGTTAAAATAATTGTAAAATAAATATAACATATACAAGAAAACGAATTTGCTTTGTTACGGGAATTTTTATTCACATTAAAAATATATTACATTAAATCGGTACGTTAATTACTCAAATAATTTAAAATGGCTTAAAAAAAAAAACTCTTATGTATAAAATGTTTAAGACAAATTGCTACAATTGTTCAAAATATAAATAAGGTGAGTTTTCTAAAATATATAAAATATCCTTTTAAAAAGAAGTTTTTGTTATTAATTCATTATTCAAAATTCTATCGAAATGTTCTAAGTTAATATTGTTTAAATTAGTATTCAGCTTTAACAATAGTCTTACTTAATCCCTTATTAAAAAGAGCATAATTAATAACGAGTCTTTGTTTAAATCTGAAAAAAAGAAAGTAATTTACAAAGAATGAAATAAAAGATAGCGCATGTGTTATTTTATAATTCTTATATCAGCATGAATTTCTATCATGTTACATTAAACTGTAAATTTTTAAATACATGCCGTATTATACAAAAATTTATATTTTCTGGACTAAGAAAAAGTATTGAATAACGAATACTTTTCCATGTATTAATTTGTGTATATGACAGGCGTTAATTAAACACTATATTATAGAACTTCATTAACAGAGCAAAGAGTTATTTTCTATTATAATTAGTTAAGCATTTTCCCTTTTAATATGCGAAGCATTTCAACCAAATTAACGCATTGTTTAATGACTTTTAAAATATAACAGAAATAATATTTTGAATATTCTAAGCGCTGTAATAGTATTTAAAAAAAAAAAAAAAAAAAAAAAAAAAAAAAAAAAAAACTTTTTTTTAATAGATGGAAAAAGTTTTAGATTTAAATAGAAGTTTTATTTGTTTATTTTTAAAATAATAAATAATTTTTTTTTACTGTTAGAAATTCACTTATGAGAATACTTGTCCATTTACTTATAAGCACAACAAGTTAAAAGGTTTTCATCGCACAGTGATTATATTATTATTAAGCCGCTTATGCATTAATTAGTTTAGGTTTTGTATTTTAGAATAAAAATTTGTTTAACCATAGTTAAAATAATTAAAACTATTAGAGCACACACAGATTGAAAAATGACAAAACATAAAACGATTGCCACATTTCTAGATTTCTTTTTGCATTTCAGGATTTCTTTTTCTTTTTTTTAAAGATCTAAAACAAAGTTTTGTGTGAAAGCCAAATTTATTTTATTGAACTGGTTTACCAAATTAATTTTATTTATTTATTTTTAACTTAATTTTTAAAAAAAATCATCAAACAAATACCAATTTACCAGAAGAATATATTTGAAAAAAGAGTCACTTTCAAGGAATAGTAAGATAAGGTATGTCATATTATATCTCTATGACGTATTATTGCACACAGATGAATGAAGGAAAAAAATAAATGCGCGTACATAAGCAGACAAATACATACGCACAAAATCTATATACACATTTTGGTAGAAAGAAACATAAAAATTATTTAGAATCTGAAACAATTGTTTTTATATTAAAAAAAAAAAAAAAAAAAAAAAAAAAAAGAAAAGAAGAAGAAGATTTTTTAAGAACGACATATAAATAAATCGCAATAACTAAACGATATTTTTTAAAGTTAAAACTTTTTTGCAATTTACACAAAATAAGTTTTCTGTGTTTTCAAAATATGATAATTTTAATCTGAATAGTTGAGCATTTAAATATAATATATATATACATACATATACATATATATATATATATATATATATATATATATATATATTGTAAAATTAATGCAACCTTAAGATTTGGAGAAAATTATCTTTATAATCAATATTAAAAATATAAATATAAACAATTAAATATATATTTTCAGCTTGGAATTGATAATTAAAACAAAAATATATCTTTAGATTTGCTACCATACTTTGACAGAACATCAATTTTTTTTTCTATCAGTTTTCAAAATGTAAATCTCATTTCCTATTACCTTATATGTACTTCTCTCATTTTTTTTCTACGCACGATAAGAAGAGAATCCAATGCTTTCCTAAGGAATTTGATTCTTAACGAACAATGTACTTTTTCCTATTTCATACTCAATCCAAGATTTCTTTTTTTTACTGAAGATTGAGAGAGATAATTCATGAAGATATTTTTCTGCTTTGAATGTATAAATGACTGTATTCTAAATTTAGTTATAGTTTTGATAATTTGTATAAGATTTATTCCATAGCAGTAAAATGTAGCAAAATGCCAGTATTGAAAGAGAATAAAAAAGAAAAGAAAATCTATATACATTTTATTATTTATTTATGATATTTATTTCTAAAGTTATTATTTGCTGTATTAACCATATCTTTTTACATTTACAGTATAATATTAAATTAACGAGGCTTAAGAAAAACTAGCGCACTAACCGATGGCCTGCTATGTCGGTTATCTGCTAAACTGGTGATAGTCAGTGTAGGAGTATTAGGAATTAAATTGCAATGAAATTCTAGATGGAGGATACCGCAGTACCTCCTTCTTAGTATAACGACAATTTAACTAAAACGTGCAGGGGTGCAGGAAAACGAACTTTACTTTTTTCCGAACAAAACTGCTTCGGAATTTCATCTGAAAAGCTATCGTTAATTAATGGTGTGGGTTTTGGTTCGCAATCATCAGAAGTTTGTATTAGTTTAGAGGATGCTCTCTCTGGTGTCTGTTCAGGATAACTGAAGAAGAACGCTGATTTTATCCGACCTATGGATACAAAATTGGGTCTATTTCCGATGTGTAACTTGTAAACACTGTCTGTCTGCTCAAGCACAAGAGAACGTCCATCGTAAGGAGGATTTAGTGGTGGTTGAGCTACGTCATGCCATACAAAATATTGTTTACACTACTGAAGGTCCTGAGAGATGAATGATCGACTACTCTTAGTGTCAAAGTTACTGGTTGGAACTGGACACAACTTTGGTGGACAAAAAATTGCAGGAATTCGTGTGGGAAGTTGGATTTGACCACGTGACATCAGGTATAGGTAGCAAATAACAATGAAATATTACTGGACTATAGGTTAACTCGTTGTTCATCGATAAGTTCTGCTAATTTGTTCGAGAAATAACGTCGATGGTTCCATTAGAGTACTCCCCTTCTTAATGAGAACTGAAACGTACGAACATTATTACTCTGGTGGATGGTAACAGTTACCAAATTGTGCTGTCAGTTGTTCAAAATGGAATGCTCTCTATTTAAAATAGCTTTGACAGATCCGGTACAATTGGTTTATGTACAAGGACTCCCCCCCTCCCTACCCGAAAAAAAGATATCAATGCGTTTTAGGAGAGACATTTTTATATATCACATTTAAATTATTTTCTACTGCAAAAATCATAAAGATGTGGCTATTTCTTGTTAATATGTTACAATTATATTTCGTAAAGAATGTGATATGATTAACCTTCAGATTTACAGAGCTACATTAAAATATTCAGATACATTAAGGGCTGCAACTGGAAAGTAAGGGCTGTATTTTCGTTTGTGTTAAGCATTTTTAACACTTTCCAACAATGTTTAAGAGTGATTATAAATTCAAATAGTCTATTTGCCTGCTTTTTCGTTCGTCTGTCGGTCCATTGTGTAATAATGTAAGCAAAGAACACTGAAATCTGTACGATACAACAAATACATACAATTGGAAAGTGATAATAATTAATGCGTACCACATGATTTTTCGTTCTCTTTTTTTCCACTGTAACTTTCTGAGAGCTCATATACTCAAAATTTTGAGTATTTTTTTTTTCTTTATTTTTCTACTGTTTTTACATTTTAAAATTATTTTTTAACACTTTCTAATAAGGTTGAAAAGTATTAAGGACTTCGGTTTGTCTGTCTGTCTGTTCGCACTCTAACTCCTATAAATATTTATGGAATTTCTTAAAACTAATAGATATTATTCAAGTTTAGTACTGAATGTTGCCTATTGAAAATGAAGTTAATACCACTATTGGTTTGTATACAGGTACACATGGAAGCATTCCAAAGATTTGAATTCTATCAGAAAGAAGTCTATAAAACATATTTTAATAACTTTACTTAACACAAATCTGAATGAAATCAAAACATATCAATCAAGTTCACTATCAATTTTTTTCTATTCTAATTTTATTTTCCTATTTATTCTTTATCATTTTTTTTCCATTGGAGTAGATACCACCAATGGTTTGTGTACAGGGACAACCGAAAAATATTCGAAAGCATTGAGTTCAATGAAAGGTATTTCTATAAAGTATATTTTAATACTTTTACTTTTAACAAATATTAATGAAATTGAAATGTGTTATTCATATGCACAAAAGAAAGCTTTCTATAAAATATAACAAAGTTAGCATTAAAACTGGCAGGGCCGCACAAAAATATACAGTTACATTAAAGGCTAATAATGGAAATTTGCTGAGTTGCATAGTTGGTTACATAAAGCGTTTTTAACACTTTTTAACCTTTTTTTTTTTTTTTTTTTTTTTGAGTGAATATGGTTTGAGTTAATGTATCTGTCTGTCCGACTGTCCATCTGTCTGTCTGTCGCGCCTCTAGCGCGCGTAAATATTTTTAGATTTTCTTAAAAATTATACATGTTATTCAAATTTACTAATGAATGTTCTCTATTTAAAATGGTATTAATAGGACCTGTACAACTGGTTTGTGTACAGAGACACGCCTCCAAAAATGCTAATGCATTGCGTTTTGGGAGAGACATTTTTATAAATAACATTTAAATAACTTTCTACTTCAAAAATCCTAAACAAATTGACATTTGTTATTAATAAGCTAAAACAATATTTTGTATAGAATATGATATGCTTAAACTTCAGATTTGTAAAGTTACTCTAAAATATTCAAATACATTAAGGGATGCAACGGAAATTAAGGATTGCTTTTTTGTTTGTGTCAAGCATTTTTAGCACTTTCCAACAATGTATAAGAGCGATCATGATTTCAATTAATTTACATGCTTGTCTTTCTGTCCTCCTGTCTATCCCTTGTGTGAGAATGTAAGCAAAGAATATGGAATGTTATAAGATACTACCTGTACGTACAAGTCAGTCCATTGTTGGGTCAGTTCAATGCTAGGCTATTTTGTAAGACTACGCTACCCCCAAGTAATATAAATAGCTATTCTGGGCTAATTATTTACATCATTATGTTGTTAAACAACACTAATTTTCTATAAGCATATATATTTAATTAAATTTAGTTAATAATCTTCTATATAATTATAATTTTAAAATATTGGCTTCTATGTTTCATTATTTTAAAATTTATTCTTTCATTTTAACTGTCCGTGTATCTTAGCTACGGCTATTACGCTATTTATTTTTTATTCATTTAATTCATTCATTTCAAAACGAAATCTTTTCTACTTCCGTTACCTTACTACCGTAGATAATAGAAGTATTGTATTCAGTCAAAAATTAGGTATCGAGTTTTCACCTGATTTACACGTTTTAAGGCATCCCGAGTCCAAATAAGTAGTTTTTGGGAATTGGTCAGTGTGTATGTATGTGTGAATGTATGTGGGGAATCTTCTGGCTATCACATCTCCGAAAGTAATAAAGATAGAACTACGAAACTTCAAAATTGATACAGATCTGATGTACAGATAAATTTTCCAAATTTTTGGTGAAAATTTGAAAACCGGAAGTGGGTCATCGGAAACCGGAAGTGGGACCGTATCTCAAAAATGGCTCTAAACACTTTATTAGATGTCCTTTCGAATGACATAGTTGGTTAGTTCAGGAAAGTTGATAGGCGTCCTGTATAAATTGCTTTATTTCAGGTCTCGTAAGTATTGATAATCAATGCCTACCGCATAATTGTTTGTTCTTGTCCTTTTAGATGAAAATGGAAAAAAAAAAAATTAAAATTAATGCTATAATTAAGTTATTTTAATGAACACGCACTTGAAAATTAACACAATAATGTGTTATTGATGCTGATGTATAAATTTTATTGTTATCAAATTCAGTTAACTTTTATAGAAAAACTTCAAAAGGAGTAAATGTTTAATGACAAACTGAATATCAGCCTTTGTGTTTGTATTTCACTTTATTAAAAAGAAAGAATAAAAGAAAGGTACACCATTTATCTAAAAGGCGACATGTACAAGAGTACAATATTAAAAAATCAGATAAACTTAATTTTTGAATGAGGTATTCTTATAATACGATGAAACAAAACCCACATAAGATAACATGGAAAAGTAGAAAAGGTGAATCTAATTATTGTGTAGCTTTTTTGAAATAACGCCTCATTTTTCTTCAAAAACGAGTTTTAATGTGACTTATAAGGAATGTGCTTTATATAAAGTACATGTTTTTAACACGGTTTTATTAGCTTCACCTGTATGTATGCATGTACGTTTGTATGTATGTTTGTAACCGCTCTGGGAGCAAACAAAAAGTCTATATTGTAGAAAAAGACTTTCCCTATGTGAACGCCGTGGCGTTGAGGTATAGCTTCGCACGACGAACCTAAAGGTCTAGCGTTCGATCCCAGTCAGGGGAAATTTTTTAAAAATGGTTTTTGTTTAATTCTAAATTATTTTAATTAAAGATTTAAATGTATGTAAATATTATGGTGTGTCACTCACACGATTTTCTCTTACCCTGCATTTTAATACTGACATAGATATTTTGTGCTTTTTAGTTCACATTTCTATAAAAGCGTGTTCTTTAATTTTTTAAAACTATAATAATATTATTTTTTTTCTAATTATTTTTTTTCAAGATTTAAACAGACTTCTTTAATTATATATTCATTTAAAATCAATTTTATAGTTATTAAAAATTCAACCTATGCACCATGTTCATTATAAAAAGGAGATAAAATCTGATGCATATTTAACTTTCAAGAAATTTTATCTTCTGAGACGAGATTTAATTGGAAAAATTATTTTTCTGACTGAACACTATGAAATAAATTTTTCGAATTAAACATAATGGAAATTACTTTTAGAACAACAATTTTAATTTAAGTTATATCCCTAGAGAAAATCCATAACATATGAAAATGTTAAAGCATTTATATATATATATATATATATATACACACACATTTATAGTTATCTTAAAAATATATAGAACATTTCGAATTTAATTTTAGTTTGTAAATTTTAATTGCTCTTCTAATATTTGACAAAACAAATGAATACAAAACTAATACTCTAAAAGGAAACATCTCCTTATACTGTTAAAATCTGTACGCATCTGTCTGTCTGTCTGTCTGTGAGAAATGCTTTGTCATCGCTAAAGCTCCGGCGCTAATGGTCGCATCGACTCGAAACCGGTGTCGACAGACGCAGAATTTCTTCATCTCGACATCGCAATAATTCGCTAAGCGATGCGACCCTAATTAGCGGAGATATTAATTAAAATGTCGACCCATGTCTACCGAAAAATGACCCAGAATTCATGATTAAACGCTTAAAAAGCGACATTTTTACGGAAAAAGTGAAAAATAAATTAGAAATATCAGTCGTATTGTTACAAACAAGATACCATTGGAAAGGGCTTTTTTTTTCTCAATCCGATGGTGTAAACGGCTTATCGATCGGGCAATTAAATTTTTTTTAAATTAACTAAACTAAAAAAAAAATGGTGGCAACAAATCACAAGCACTTTAACGTGGCAGACGATCTGGAACGGAAAGAAAAAACACCTGGTGTTTAATAAGGTCACGTATTTTTGTACTGCGATTAAAAATTGCAATTTTCTATTTTCTTCAATTTTTCAAAATTCGCATATTTCAATTAGTATACAATCTTAACACCACAAAACAAACTTGCAGTTAAAATTTCATCGATTTTGGTCAATAAACAAAAGATTTACATTTTAATTGCAAATTAAATTTTATCTTTACACGCCTGCCATTTTATCTGTCGAAAGAGGATGCCAGTTTCAAAACGACACAAATACACTTAAGGTAAAAATATTTCTTTTTCTATTTACTTTCATTAACCGACAACTGTAGATAATGGAATTCGAAATTTCACCTGACTTACACGTTTTGAGGTGTCATGGCGCTGTAATAATTTAAAATTTCAATATTTAAAATTCTAATTATGTTTAATTTTTTTTTTAATATGTCATTCGATACACCTTTTAAAGTACGGTTACATTATCGAAAGGGAATTCGAGATTTCACCCGATTTACACGTTTTGAAGTCTCCTGAATAGGTTTTCTTTTGCATCGCAATACTGGAATTCGAGATTTCAGCACATTTACACGTTTTGAGGTCTCCTGAATGGGTTTTATTTTGTATCTCAGCTACTAATTAAAGTGCCGAAAGTGGAATTAGAGATTTCACCTGATTTACACGTTTTGAGGTCTCCTGAATGGGTTTTCTTTTGTATCTCAGCTGCTAATTAAAATAATTTCATAAGTAATACATCATTTGAAAGCTTTGTTAATTTGGAATTGAATAGTAGATTACAGAAATTCGATATTTCGACATTTCTCCTGATTTAAACGTTTTGAGGTGTCCTGAATAGGTTTCTCTTTTAACTCAGTTACTAATTAAAAAAATTTCATAAGTAATGCATCATTTGAAAGCTTTGTTGAGTTGGAATCGAACAGTAGATTACAGTAATTTCTACCGCCAGATGGCGCTGTAATATTTTAAAATTACAATATTTCTATTTCTAATCATAATTAATTTTTTTTTTAATGCGTCATTCGATACACATTTTAAAGTACTTTTATATTATCGAAAATGAATTCAAGATTTCACCAGATTTACACGTTTTGAGGTCTCCTGAATCAGTTTTCTTTTGTATCTCAACTACTAATTAAAATAATTTCATAAGTAATACATCATTAGAAAGCTTTGTTGATTTGGGATCGAACAGTGGAATACAGAAATTTCTACCGCCAGATAGCGCTGTAATATTTTCAAATTTCAATATTTCAATTTCTAATCATGATTAAATTATTTTTAATACCTCATTCGAAAGATATTTTAAAGTTCTTTTATATTATCGAAAGTTTTCAGCAGATTTACGCGCTTTGAGGCGTCCTGATTAGGTGTTCTTTTGCATATCAGCTAATTGAGTAAGACCGTTCAAAATTGGTATACGTAGGTTTATTAGAAGGGCTGAAAGGGTGGGGATGAAATAGGCTTGCATCGCGCGCGTATCCCCTAACTTGTGCGTGCGCAGCGCGCACGGGACTGCGCTGCCGAAGGCAGTGGGGACCCGGTCCGACTTTTTAACCGATGAGAAATAATTTTTTTAATTATCTTTTCTTAAGAATAAAAATTTGATTCGAGAAGGAATACGTGCGCGCGCAGTGCGCATGGGTCCGCGCTGCCGAAGGCAGTGGGGACCCGGTGTGATATTTTACCCGATCATAAATGATTTTTTTAGGGGGCACGAAGTGTCAGGGAAGGAATGCGGGCGCGCAGCGCGTGCATTCTTTAACTTGTGCG
The DNA here is from genome assembly GCA_963930645.1 of Salticus scenicus. Classification (NCBI taxonomy): domain Eukaryota; kingdom Metazoa; phylum Arthropoda; class Arachnida; order Araneae; family Salticidae; genus Salticus; species Salticus scenicus. Next base: position 57,945,665 of record OZ005656.1, read on the forward strand.
CGCGCAGCGCGCACGGGACTGCACTGCCGAAGGCAGTGGGGACCCCGGCCGACTTTGTACCCAATGAGAAATGATTTTTTTCTTTTCTTTTTTTAAGAATAAAAATTTGATTTGAGAAGAAATATTTGCGCAGAAATATCATGCGCGCTGCTCGCGCATGGGTCTGCGCTGCCGAAGGCAGTGGGGACCCGGTGTGAGTTTTTACCGGATCAGAAACGATTTTTTTTGGGGGGGCACGAAGGGTCAGGGAAGAAATACGCGCGCGCAGCGCGTGTATCCCTTAACTTGTGCACGCGCAGTGCGCACGGGACTGCGCTGCCGAAGGCAGTGGGGACCCGGGACGACATTTTACCCGATCAAAAATGATTTTTTTTTAAATTTCTTTTCTTAAGACTAAAAGTTACTGTTAGTGATTCATTAGAAAATACTGACCCGCTAGCGGGCGAAGCTCGATAGTATTATATTACTTACTGATTGAGAATTAGAATAAGAAATGAGGATGAAAATTAAAATGCAGCGTGTAAAAATTATAAAGAAAAATTAAAAGATTTAAAATAGAATGTTTGAACTAATGTGTTGTTAAAAATTTAACATTAGATTAAATCTTTAGTTCACTAGTTGCTGCACTAATTGGATATATATAAAAGGGTAGGAATTTTCATTCCAATTTTAGTTGTATGAACGTTGGTTTTACATTAAACCATTATTTAGATTATTGACACCTGTTACAGAATTTCGATATTTCGACATTTCTCCTGATTTAAACGTTTTGAGGTGTCCTGAATAGGTTTCTCTTTTAACTCAGTTACTAATTAAAAAAATTTCATAAGTAATGCATCATTTGAAAGCTTTGTTGAGTTTGAATCGAACAGTACATTACAGTAATTTCTACCGCCAGATGGCGCTGTAATATTTTAAAATTACAATATTTCTATTTCTAATCATGATTATTTTTTTTTTTAATGCGTCATTCGATACACATTTTAAAGTACTTTTATATTATCTAAAATGAATT